>PQWD01012795.1:0-132538 GCA_019425675.1 Leucinodes orbonalis | reverse complement strand
GCGCCAAAAGAAGCTCCAGAAGCCAGGTTTCGTTCTGTTGCTGACGAAGCTCCAGTGTAAGTTAGAGAACATAGTACAATTCAATAATACTTCTTCTTGTTCCAAAATTATAACATGAAAGCTATTCTATTTAATTTAACTATTAATAAGAATTTCATCGTAATATTTTCTTATTCACATTGAAAATATTAACTTACAGTTATATAAAACATACCGTTTTCAATGTTTCAGAATAAAAGACGCTGTTGTAGCTGCAATGTTTGTTTTGGCTCTACACATACTGCCCAGAAGCTTACATTTCACACAGTTTTTCACAGCAGAAAGTAGGTATTTGCATGATTTAGTACGAAATCATCAAAGGAATGTCAATATAAAACAATCCTCAATAGAAAAAATAATTCCGTTATAATTATAAATATAATATTTATACAAATTACAGAAAAAAGCGAACTTAAAGACGTAAAACCAGAGTCTGCAATACTTTGGTGGCGATTTGTAGACCAAAATACAAATTATGGATACTTTTTTGTTTTTGGTAATTGTTTTAATTTTGCATACTTTTTTAAGATTTAACATAATTTGTGTTACGTGTGATTTTTTTGTGAGATTCATACCTGATACCATTTAACGCAGCAAAAGAAAAACTTTTTGTTTTATAAAATTGAAAGATTACATACTAAATTTTGTTTTGTCATTTTAGGAGCTGGAATAGCACTAAACACGGCAGTACGTGATACAGGTTTAGGTGGTACAATCGCAGCACATTTGGGCAAAGATACCACGGGCTATCCGTGGGCAACTGGGCTATTTCTAGTTTGTTTTTTGACTTGCATATTGGCTAATATTATGCCTGGCCCAGCAGCTCTCGTATGTTTTATGCCCATGGTTCTTAATATGGTAAGTTATGTTTTTTTCATTCTGTTTAGAGAAAAATACGACTGCAAAATGTTTGACGACCTAAAAATTGAAATGAGACGTCAACTATTACATTTGGGGTTCAATCTTTGTCCAATACAAACATTTGGATGTTTGTCTGTTTGTGTTGATCTGGGTATTTCTTGTATTTGATATTGGTATCAACAAATAATAAATGTATGTTAAATCGTTATTGAGTAAAATTACTACAAACTGTCTTCTAAAATTTGGGCTAGTTTGCGCTGTGTGAATATTATCAGTAGATATTTATTTATTTAATATTTTTGTAAGGCGCTTACGATAATCTTGAATTCATGCTCTACACATACTGCCCAGAAGCTTACGATAATCTTGAATTCAATTACAAATTTGACACCACACCCCCGCTGATGACCGAGTTCGGTACCATAGTATAAAGTTAGCATTTCTCTGATAAATAGTTACTTTTGAAAATAACTAATTATTATTTTTTCAGGCTCTCCCACCTGCCCCAGTTCCATGGCAGAGTAAACTGTACCTGCCAGCTCTTGGGGTAGGAGTAGGTTCTTCTTTGGGATTTGTATTCCCATTTATGTATACGCCCGCGTATTTCTGTCACCATGTTGGGAAAGTGCCTATTTTGAAAATGGTAAGATGAATAAAGTTTTGTTTGTTTTCCTAAATTTGCCTTAGAAGATTCAATTATTTTTTCCAAAATGAGGTATTGACGACCCATGTGGTGTAATTAGTTGAGATGTCGGCTCTTAGACCAAAGGTTCTGGATTCGATCCCTGGGTAGTACAAATAATTGTGTGTATGAACATATCTGTTACTTTTATATGTTATTGTACATATAAAAGTAACAGATATGTTCATGCATGTATTTATATATGTATGTTTTTATAAAAAAAAATATCAGTATGCTTATTCGTTATTTAGTACCCATATTACAGGATAAATGCTTAGTTTGGAACTAGACTGCGCTGTGTGAATATCAATGGATATTAATTATTAATAATATTGTAATAAAAACTTATTCAAATTACACATTTTAGTTATTGAATCACAGAACATATGTACATATATATTTTCCGACTTATGTTTCAGCTTAAGTACTCGGTGCTCAGCGTTATCATTTGCATGCTACTCCTGTGGTTTTCACTTTGCTTCTGGGCACCATATTTGTGGGATCCAAAAGACATGGGCATAAGAACGGTGAGCGTGGGTGGTAGTGCTAGTGCTCCTGCAGAGGTTACGACTACCGAGGCCGCCCCACCAGCTGTGGAAGAAATTTAAACTCAAGGATAAATAAATATAAACCAAAATTAGTTCATAGGACTGAAGAATAAAGTAGTGGCAACAGTCCCAGATTTATGTAAGACATAAATACAAGCCATTAGGTTTGCAGCTCCATGAGCAAACCTTAGATTTTTGGATTAGTAAGGGGTTAAGTTTATTTTTTATTTTGTAACACAAATATTTTCAGTTGATTAAAAACTTGTCGGTATTTTGATTTTAATTTTGTTTTTATTTTCGTCTTTGATATGAGTGTTGTGGGACCTTGATGATACTATTTAATTGATAAATAATATACTTATTATATTTTTTTGGTAGAGGAAAATACCGCCTAGAGTCATTTGTAAACTGGTACCATTAATGGTTAAAATGATACAACATTGGGTAATTTTTACCATCAATGGTACCAGTGACCCGTAGCGCTGTTCACTACGAGACGAGTGGGATTTCAATTTGTCCAAAACATTCCAGTGGTCACCCCTCAAAAAAACTTAAAATAGGCTTTACATTGGTTATTGAAGATTATTATTATTATTTGTAGTCTCTGTTAGGAGTTCACGGTTCATAGACCGGTCCTTTGAAGCTTGCGTGGGGACATGGGTCCAACACGTAGAGGCTTTGTGAGACAGAATAATGAGTTGTGATGTGTACACCGAGCGGCCGCTCGCTCTGCCCGCACTATGGGAGTACACACAGAGCGAGCACCCGCTTGGTGCAAGGACTATTGCAAATATGGAAAGAAAAAATAAATTAGGGCTATGGATAGGGTAATTGCTGGTCTAGTTTCTGGGCTATTGATTGAGACAGCGGGGCGCCTGCCAAATCAAATGTCTCAATCTTGAAAATTAAGGCAGACGGTGACTGGCCACCCGCTAGATGGGCATCCACTATGCGGCGTAATGCCTGGGACGCAACACCGGCGCAGGCGGCTAGGGGTGTCGAGAGGTGTACACCGCTTTCTGCGCAGACAAACTGCACAACTCGCGACTTATGCATCTTTCACTTCCCCCTCAAGCATGTAGCTCTTGCAACCCCACTCTGGACAGCCATGAAGGCAAGCCAGAGGTGAGAGTCCCGACTTGGGTGGGCACTCCGGGAGCCGGAGACGTCAGTGTGCACTCTCGGGGGCCGTCGGGTCCGTGGTGTCGCTACGCACCAACAGCTCGCCACAAGCTGCCCTGCGGTGACTTATTATTATTGTTATTTGTTTTTTAAAAAATATTACTATTTTAAATAACACATATTGCACACTCAGTTAGTTATATTAGGGGCATAATACGAAAAATCAGTTTTTTGGGAAAGCGCGTTTAATGATTCTTGATTCTGTCATTTCAGATGTTGAATTTAGAATTGAGAATTTGAATTGAGAATGTCATCATCGCACCGATGTGACATGCGTGTCAAAAAACACTAATAGTGTTCACAAAAATATGGAGCCAATCAAAGTATTTTTCATCCTTTTTTTTCTGGAAATGCTATCTGGTATGCTATTTCATTTTGTGCCCTTAGCACTTTTACCAAAATTAAAAGTGTTGTGGCCATATATTCATACTGAGGGTGGTGATATGTACATAAAAAAATAAGTGATAGGCGATCATACCATAGACAATATAAGAAGACATGTTATAACTATGTCAAAGTCGTGTCGGTTTTCAAAAGCTGCAAGTCGCAAATGGCGGATTTTATTAGGCATGGCACCTCATAATATCGATAAGTTTCCAATTAGGCACTGTACTGATATGTTCTATAAGTAAATATATTTAGCTTCTTTTTGAGTGAAATTCGTAGGTTTCGACCGTGCACCGCCATATCTCATTTGGATGACAAAAATGTTTTAGTATGCCTTATCGCACTTCCGACTTTTACAGTGACATATAGATGGATGAATCATTGTTCTATGGAAAGTAATTATGGAGAATAAGTAAACAAAAACATATTCGTTGTAAACAATGATTTAATAAAGTATTGATCTATACGTTATATGCTCACAAAATAACCGAGAAACTGTTCCGAATGCTGTAGCAACACACACACATTTTTGTATTTTGCGTACATTTCACTACTTGCTAAACAATGTGAAAGTGTTGGCATAACGAAATCATTCAGAATAAAAAGACGACTAGTGTTTGTCACTTACGCCTCATTGTTAACATAAATATTCATTCCACCAATCACCGGACGAAACAATTTTCACTCCATCAATCACCAGACAGTTGACATAGAATAACAGACACGAAACATAATGCATGTTTCGGTTTCTGTATAAGACTATAAACAAACAGCATTTTATTTTAATATGATATAAGTATTAACCAATTAAGTGCGGCTGCTGTGGAGATTCCAAGAAAACTAATTTACTTTCATAATTAATTTATTAAAATTAAAGAAATTACAATTAATTGAGACGCGACAATGTTCGCTGTTAGAAACAGAGTGATCTTACTAAGTTCCGCGGCGCGGTGGTCGGGCCGGTGATGCACCTGTGCTGAGTCGGCTCCTTGGGCGGTCGATTGCCGCAATCCGTATTTCGTTGCTGAACTATTGCAACTAAAAAGTTGCAGTAGTCCGGTCAACCGAACTAGCAACCGGACTACTGCAACTAGAGGAAGTATTTAATGTGTTTACTGTAATGAACAAATAAAGTAAGCAAAATTTGTTTGTTAATACACCAGATATTTCTATATGACTGTACTGAATCCGTCGAAGTGAGAATCCGTCCATTTGGGAATTCGACCAAGTGGGAATAAATGGAAAATTCAAAGTGTGACTTACAGGAAAAAATATCCTTCTAGTCACATTGGTGTGACTACGGGTAGGTACCAAAAAATATCAGTGTCATGACTTAATAAATAACGCCTATATTACAAGTAATTAAAAAATAAAATCATGGAACTTTTGTTAATTGAATCAGTTTAATATCTTAAACTTGTACGTAAATAACGTAGATTTATTTGGTCCACTCTGGCACACTAGACAGATCTGGCCAAATCACAGGCGCCCAAAATGACATCGCTATCCAGGTTATTATTATGGTGCTGAGTGTAGGGCCTGCACCGGCTTTTATCTAAAAAATAAATCACATTTTATAGTATCTTCAAAAATACATGGCATAAGGGACCAAAATATACTGTCGAATTAAAATTCTAGTATAATTTTGAATATGAAATTATATGTTAAATGAGAAAACTATTAAGAAATAGGTGTAATAAACGGTTCTAAATAATTTATTTTAAAGCCTTTATGAACACAGAAACAGAAGCAAAGGGTTAAGAGACTTCATTCCAGCTTGCTAATAAGCACCGAACTGATATATTTTATGAATGATTTTGATTTGTTATAAGCTAGTTTTGTTACGAACGAAGCGTAAAAGAAATTATTCATGTTTTGCTTGACCATAATTAAGGTTTAAATAAAGGTTATTCCGAAGTCCTTATTGTATCGAAAAGTTTGTAATATGTATGCTTAGAGCTTTAACACTATTTAAAAGTGATGTCAACTTTCGAATTCCTCCAAGTAACGTACCATTTTTTTTGTGGGGATTTTTGCAGCGCTTTGCACAATAAGGTTTCCAGGGGTGCCCACGGGAATCATGAAGCAATATGATGCTGAAAATCCAGCAGCAATACAATACCATAGTGGATTTCGGTTTATCTCTTTAGCCTAAAATGACACAATAGTTATATAATAGGTATACATACCTACATCCACAGTAATGCAAACATCACAATATTGACCAAAACAAATTTACACTGAACAAATACTTAATATTTTTTCCTTCAATACAAATCATAGCATTAAAAACCCGTGACTCATTAATATCTGAAACTTTATTCTAGTATTATTTGTAGGAAATCATGAATATATTGAATGAACAGTAACACTTACCAATTGCATAGCTAAAGGACACATCACATTAGCAACAGCCACATTGGAGGCAAAATTGGTAATAAAAATGACAAGTATAATAATAAGCAGTATTATCACAATATTGGGAAGGTCCTTTAGAATTTTCAAGGTTTCACCAATTTTGTCGTTCAGGCCGGTACTTTTAGCTGCATCAGAAAGGGCAAAGCCACCGCCTGGAACATTATATAATTTTCAACCATGTTTTATTTTAAAAGACCTTTCGTCACTCTATTAAAGTCGAAATCTACTGAAATACAAAATAAAATTAAACAAATAAAAACAATACCAAGGAGAAACATAAAGCTAAATGGCATCGCTGAATTCAGTCTCGTCCAATCTAATACAGAGTACACCCTTCCCTTTGGAAGATCATTTTCATCTGAAACCACATATTTAAAAAACTCAGTTATTTAGAAAATTACTGTGTGAATTTATTACAATAAAATAACCTAATATTTCATTGTACAAGTAACCATCAATGCAGATACAAATTATGCCTGAAACGGTTCAGAAATCTCTAAGTAAAACGATAGTATTACAAACACCAAAATACTATCCGGTGGCGTGCGTTACGCCAGCGGCACATTATCGAATTTCTTGACTTTAACCACACACATAATTAGAGCATGAAACCAACCTGCAACGTATAGTTAAGTCTCGTTGGCCTACTGTAAGCCAATCACTTAAAAATCGATGCATAATTTTGACGAATTTGATCTTAGACTGTACGTTTTTGGTATGGATTGCCATAAATTTAGATATACCAATAATTAGAGTGTTCCTTTAGTATGTAATAGAAAAAATGAAAATTGTGCGCTATACAGATATAGAAACTACGCAAACGTTACCCCAGTGGCATTTTGAATAACTTGAAATCCCTCAGGCGCACAAATTAAAGACAAACACGCACATTTACAGCACGTTATGCTCTAATTCCCTGCCCAATTTGTTTTCAAAAAAGTTTTCAGGAAAGAAAATGGTGCCGCCGGCGTAACGTTACCCCAGCGGAAAGTGTTTTTTGCGAATAACTCCATAACGTTTGCATGCACAAATTTACGATTTTGTGCACAATTACACGAGCTGTAAGTTCCAATTATGTGTGTGGTTAAAGTCAAGAAATTCGATAATGTGCCGCTGGCGTAACGCACGCTATGCGGTTTAGAGTATTTTTTTTTATGTTACGAAGTGAACAGGATGGTCAGGACGCTCAGCTTATGGTAAGTGATACGCCTGACCATGACAGAGCGGCATTGAAGAGATGAACTGATAGACAGTTATTATTCTCTAACAATGACGCCTGCGCTCGTCACGGAGACAACAGATGTTTGGTCTTTTATACCCGGTAATTTCACTAGCAACAGTGCGCTCACCCCGAAACACAAAACGGCAAGCTATCTGGCACTGCGGTGGTGCCTACCTAGACGACTCAGTATCGAGTCTACCACCTAGTGTATTTATTTATTTAGTGTATGATTTTTTTACACAAAAAAATAGTACACAGTCTTAGTATTGCGTCCGTACAGCCCATTTAGAGGATAATCAACACTGGTTAGTCAAAGTTTCTTGACCGTCATGGAGCCTATGAGTGGTAGGTACTCGTAATTGACATTAATCAGAGTTATTTGAGTTAATCAAAAATGTTTCTTGTTAAAACACATACACATTTAATTTTGTTGTGTTAACACACTTGAATACAATACTGGAAGTATTGTAATATTACCATTCTTGTGTAATTATAAATATTATTACTTACACTTAGCTTGGAAATTATGGAAAAATGCCAAAGTCGATGGGAACACGAACATCAAGAAACATATTGCCATAGCTAAAGCGGAATCCCGTATGCTAAATAAAAACAGACAAATAAATATTACTTAAGTGTTTAAATTGCGGCTGCAAAGATATTTATTTGAATTAAAACTACTGATCTTTTTTAGTAGGTGAAATCTTATCTAAGGTATTTTTTAATCGAGTACAAATAAGACAAAACAAAGATACACTATAGCACTTTAAGGGTGAGAAATATAAGAGCTTGTTAATCACCAGGTAAAGCTATGGAGATTATTTGAAATCGACTGTGCTACGTAATTCCGAAATAAAGGGCAAATGAAACTAATTTCTAAGATTTAAGATGTTAGAACTTACTATTTATTGTCTTGAATGCTGAAGTACTCATGTATTTTATCACCCCACCCTGGAAAGACTTGTGGAGATCTGCAGAAAAACCCTATCATGGCAGCGGAAAACAATACTAAAACCACCTAAATAAAGAAATTTTTATTATCCCTACATTATATAAAACTGTTAATGTGTAATAAGCAAACATAATTATATATAACTAGTAATTACTTGCACTGGGCTAAAACTTGGCAGGAACATTAAATACACAAATATAAATGCAACGATATGTTGTATAATTAATTTCAATTACGTTACAGAAGTGAACTTTCTTTAAATGCCTATGAGACTGGAGTTGTAATATGAGAACATCTGACCAAGAAAAATATATTTATGCTATACATAAAATAATTATGTAAACGTGCTGCATTTACGACACGACTCCTGCTTTACATGAAACTAAGCGTTATCAAATACAAACCTGTCATTGTTTCAAAATTCCTATTAGTAAGTCTTAGTTCAACAATAAACTAACTACCTACTAACTGTGCATCTAGACACAAACACGAAGAAACGTCAACTGAAAAATCCGAGTCGCATGAGACCTACGTATCGTTATTGTTATATTAAGCATGTAAAATGATTTATGAAAATTTTGACCTAAACGCGTCATAGAAAGAGTACAAAATCAAAAACACGAGAACACCACTATGTCATTATGACATATAAATAGTGAGCGACGTGATGTGAATGAAAATTCTGCCAAACTAACGCCACTTTTTGAGTGAGATGGTGCAATTGTGCATCTAGTTAGTTTATTATTAACCTAACTTGTAAGTGCTAAGTAAATAATACTCACTCCTTCCCAAAACGAAAATTTACCCATTTTCGCACTATCATCCATAATTGCCTTTTTAGCAGCATCAGTTGCTGTTTTAGTCATTACAGACGCTTTAGCCGCAGCGCTGCCTGATCTACAAATTATAATTTTATTATTAAAATCTGACAACAAAAGAAAGCAAGACCTTTGAAATTAATATGACGCATACAATATGGAAATTTCATTTCATTTTCTTACATAATTTTAGTGGATAAATTTCTTGCCTAGTTCGAAGAAATAAGATCAGACAGCCAAGCTTTGCCATTCGTAGTACAAGTTTGTATTATAATTCAATCAAAGCTAACTACTTAAGATATGCAAGTGGATTTGTTCAGCTTTCATTATTTTAAAATGAAAATAGCACTTCATTCATCAACCGTGCTTTAGCCATTTACAAATATTAAACATGTTAAAAAATATATAGTGGTAATAGGAGTAAGGCGAACAAAAAAATACTAACCTCAAAGCCCCAAAATACACAATTATCAAGTACACGTACATAAAAGCACACATAATTATCATGTATGGCACAGCAAAGGCAGAAAATTTCAGGAACGACAAATATTCGGGAGCAGTTGGGTATGTACTGGAAAAACAATTAAAAGCTATAGTTTAGTACTAAAAACTGCTAAAAATAAATAATTAAAAAATTCTTACGTTTGAAATAGACCTTTGAATGCGAGTTAGTTGCCCCCACCAAAGTTCCAATGCCACCTTAAAACAGTTATCATAAAAAGCCTAGAAACGAGTTTCTAAATAAATCCCAACATAGTGCTGTAATTCATTATACATCTTTTTAATTTTAAAAACCTGTAGTAGTAATATTGGAATAATCTTATGTCGAAACAGGAAAATACGGTGTTTTTATTTTAAACTACGAGTACGATTTATAAGGCCATTCAAAAGTTATATCTATTCAATGTCAATGCAAACATACCAATAGTTGCAGAATATGTAACAGCGCAAAAGTAGCAGGTCATTATTCGGTTGCAACTTGATCGCCATCTTTGTTCGTTTCATACATTTTACAGATGCCATGCTACAGCATACATGAGTATATTAATAAAATAAATAATCAACTATTAAATTTCCACATTTTTATCCATTTAACCNCCAGGATTCCAGACAATAGAAAAACATTTTTTTCTGATGGATAAATCTGTCAGAGCCGGTTAAAGGGCTAAGGTTAGTGGAATGTCAAATATATGAACAATAAGACCGACACTGGTATTAAAATTTCTAAACTTGAGGACTCACCTGCACTCGCACATACAAACCACACATAGCCATTATAACGCATTATTTTATTGTAATCATGTTTCATTTTACCTACTGGAAGCTAACATACAAAAATTTTTGTATCGTGTAATTTAAATCGTCTGATAACAGGAGGTAAAAAGACAATACCTTAAAGTAAAAATGTTCACTAAAAAATTAACAGCTGTTTAACTAGGTGTTGGTATTATATTTTACGTAGGTCTGTATTTGGTATCATAATAGTCTAAGTATAATGTTAAAACCAATTGATGCATGTGCTTCTGAACATGTAGGTATGACAGAAGATCAATGTTTGTTTTGTATAAAACTTATGCATCAAATTATAACAAAACAATATCAACTTACGTCATTAAATACTTTGAGTACTGCAAATATAATAGGAACCATCATTGTTGTGGCTGCTGTATTTGTCACCCACATTGAAACAAAAGCTGTGACTGCAATTATAGCCAGCAATAATCTGAAATTAAACAAAAATAATAACGTAGGCTTTTTGTCATAAACTTTTAGTTAACACTTAGGGACTCGCGCCTTATTTATTTATTTAACAATTTATGCACACACAGAAAAGACAAAACAATAAACATGGAAAAGTACGTACAAAGGCACAGCTTATTTCACAATGAAATTCTTCCAGCTGGCCAAAAAAAAGGAAACAAAGTAAGAAAAGTAGGCAAGTGTGTACTAATAATAAAATAAAAATACACATATATGAAATATATATATATGATTATGGATAAATACATAACTTATAAAAAAAAATATATAAGCACCCTAAATTATTTTAAATCATATAGACATATAAATAAATGATAAATTTACATGTAGAAAAAATATGACAATATATATATATTTAAATAGAAGAAAGATAGAAGTCTTTAACTCGTTTCTTAAACAAGGAGACACTTGCACTATCGCGAATTGTAGAAGGCAGAGAATTCCACAGTCTGACTGCATGAACAGAGAAAGAATACGAGAAGAAATCAGACTTATGTGCTGGAAATTTAAGAAGAGACCTTAAGTGGGACCTACAAGGATCATCAGGTTGGTGTACAAAAGAAAAACGATTCCTTAGATAGGAGGGATAAGTAGGGTTATAGAGGACATTATATAGAAGGCAAAGAATTCGGGTATTCCTACGTTGACGTATTGGGAGCCATTTAAGTTCAGCTCGATAATGTGAAACATGGTCATATTTCTTAAGGCCATAAATGAACCGGATAGATAAATTTATTAAGTAACACAAACACTCGCTACTGGGTACAGCGGACCCACTACAATATCACATGTTTTTTTAAAACTAACCAACTAAAGTGTTTAATATTTTAAATTCCATTAAAAATGTTCAACAGTTAAACTTTTATGTAATAAAAAACTAATATTTATTCTTAATCATTAGTCCGCACAAAAATTTAAGGAATTTTGGCATATTTTTATGACTTCACTCAGATTAATTGTTATAAAATTATATAATTGTTGTTTAATCAAAATCTTTTTTGTAAAAATATAATACTATAATGTGTTTCTTAAGCAAAAGAACAATGATGAGAGATCTAATTATAGGAACAAACAAAATCTACAAATTTTAGATTGTCTTCTTTGGGATAAAATCACTTTTCAACTTATTTCGACATCAAACTAAGCTTTAACAAATCGCACAAATCTATTTCGTGTCTTCTTCACAAATTCGGTATCACATGTTGCGCAAAAGACCTTGGTTTTCCTATTTTTCTTCCAGTTACATAGACCGCAACGTACTTTTCGTCCACTCGTTGATAGGAGTGCGTTGGTTTTCATGCTGGTACTATGTACCGGATTTGGGTTTTGATATGCTGTGGTACATTAGTGACAGAAAATCTTACATGTAGATGCGGTTCAATCAATAAAATAGTCAACGTTTTGTTAAAATCTCTTCTTGTTAGGTCATAGGAAGGAACGATCGCCTTTTGAATAATGTGTTTAGTCCACAAATGATCAACCAAAAAAATGTACAAAGTGGCCATCTTTGAATTTGTTTTGACACAGAATAGGTATGAGCCAGGCATCTGATCAACTGGACTCCGCATTTAAAAGCATTATAATCGGTTATTATTTCAGGTTTCCTCCTTTCACCAGTTTCAATTCATGAATCATTCTTCAGTCTCAATACAGCCTTCATTTATCCATTCTTCTATTTCACTCTATCTCAAACCCCGATTAGCCGCCATTTTCTACGAAATATACTTCTAAAAGATTTAATAAACAAAAAACATACTAAAAAAGTACTAACGTGTTTAGTCGCTACCGGGTCCAGCGGACCCATACGCAACTTTTCCATCCTTAGCACTCACACCCAACGCGCTAACTGACGAATTAGATCGTAATTTACCGCGCCACCCTCTTGACGAAAGGTACTAGGAGCGGCAATAAACCAAACTTCATATTTTTTTGTAGTTCAACAAAATACAAGGGACTGGGTCTACTAGACCCAGTAGCGAGTCCTTAAGTGTTAATGCAAAAAGGCAATACTTATTCTGTGTTAAACTTTGCCTTCGCCCAGTAACAAAGGTGACACCAGAATTGCCACCGGTGCGTTGCTTGTCTTTTAGGATGGTATGTTCTTTTCATTTAGGTTCTTATGTCAATTCAATTGCTTTTTGTTTTCACGCGATTACTCCGCGTATATTATTCTAAAGGAGTCTAACATTTTTATTAAAACATCGAAGCGAAGGCCAAGTGATCGATGAAGTTAATATGACTGTTTTGCTGTAGGTACTTTAACCTAAAAAAAATATTAACATGGACGATAAAAAAATGTTACTCACTTAGCATGTGAATATCCGATCACACGTATGGCCCCGTACGCTAAACGTTTGTGCAGTCCAGATTGCTCTACTGCGTAAGCAAGCATTAAACTGCCCAGAAACATCAATATGGAATCCTATGAAAAAAATGTTGTGTTCTATTGAACATCATAAAGAAAGTAGCAAAGAGACGGTCTCCACTCCAGAACTCGTCTGCTCAAGCGGACATCGGTTCTGCGGAAAAACGAGACCGACCCATTGCATCTTTAACCTGTTGATCTAGCGAGCTATACCTATAACTTTTTCTCTTACGAATAATATAATTTATGATTATATCCATAAGAAAGACCCCGAGCTCGCTCCATTGCCCGTCGACTGACTACTACTTTGTTAATATAAATTATTTTCATTTAATTAAGGCAGATTTTTAATTTGAACAAAATCCAAACTAAGTAATATACTTTGTTCAACCAAAAGTAGCAACATTTAGTATGTTTAAAGTTAAGTTTTGAATACATATTGTCTTATATACCAACGAAAACTGAATTGGGTGTTACAGCGTAGTGTTTGTGGATACCATGACTATTATCAGGATATCAAGTAGTGATATTAGCTGCATCACATTTTATAAGTTCACAAAATTTAGACATTTTGAATTATGCAGGGAGTGAAAGTAAAATTGAGGTATCCACGCACATAAAATAGAGGTGACACTACACCAACAAAATGAAATAAAATTTACTAATATTTTTTTATGTAATCTAACCATCATTTTGTAATGACCTTCAAAGATGAAATAACTTACATTCATGTATGCTTTGCAAGTTTGTGTAGTGCTCATAACACCGGTCATCGGGAATATGAGGACAGGCAAAAACGAAGTCACCGCCAACGGGATACATTCCGTTACCCAGAAAACAGCCATCAACACAAGAGTGTATCCGCACCACTGGTGAGCCTGCAAATATAAGTTGGAATGTAAAAGCCTTGTGAGCTGTTTAAGAATGTTGTTTTGGGTCTTCATAATTTAAAACAACCCATTTGGTGTTGCGGTTAAGAGGTCGACTGCAACATCAAGGCTTCCGGGTTCGATTCCCGGGCATTACAAACATTTGTGTGCATGAAAATGTCTGTTTGTAATGGTCTGGGTGTTTTCTATGTATAATAATTATGTATTTACAAAAAAAATGTATTTAAGTATGTTTATCCGTTGTTTAGTACCCATAATACAGGCTTCACGTTTAACTTGGGGCTAGATGGCGCTGTGTGAATGTTAGTGGATATTTATTATTATTTATTTATGTGATGTCACCATCAACAACCGTTTCACTTCTGTAATTAAAAGCTCCAGTGTTAATTTATACTTTGCCTTCATAAGTTTTCTTACCTTCGGCGGGAAGGGTGCCAATATTCCAAGTAGCACTATAGGGACCACAAAACACACTACACCTTTCCAGTGTACTGCCAGGAAGGATTTGGTCCTATCCAAAAGCGTCATTCCTTCCTCTTCCTTTTTACCTCTAAATTCATAAGGGGTTATCTTGTTATAATATTTAAGTATTAAGTTGAAAAGATTAGAAAACATTAAATATAAATTCATACAAATGTAAAATTCAATCAGCATCATATATATCTACAGTTTATATGTTTTTACCCATAATGGAAATGCCGCTATGTTAGGTCTAATTCTGAATATATTGTCTACTATTGCATGATCGAATATGTAAACTAGGTCTTCCTTTTGAAATTTCTACCATAGACTACCACGCTGATTAAATATCTGACGGCAAGTTGCCAGTTTCATTCGTAAAATTAAAAATTACCGTATACCTCGTGTTATGTAAACAATACATAGTAACTATATATGTACTTACAACAATCCACCCATGATAGTATATTTAATCAAAGCTTTGAACACGCCCAATTTGAAGCAGTTTTGCTTGTTTAAAAATGAAAACTTCTTAGGTATACGCAACAAATATAAGTTAAGTATTCAGTTACTCCTAGTTATCTGAAACAGAATGATAGTAAAACAGTTTTAATGACCATAACTAAATGACGTCAATATTTGGTAATACGATGCAAAAGTCATTTGAATCTAAATAATACCCATTCAATCAATAAAGTCATCTTTTGAGAACCTACAAAATAATACTTGAAAAAATACCTATTAATTTTCTGCAAACACATTTGAGTAACATAAACCACACAAACGTATCTCAATATTACACCACCGTGCCTCAAAACGAACCGCCGAAGAGAGTACAGTTTGGACTCTTTTGTTTAGGTAAATGTGTTCGAAATTCGAAATATGTGTATGTGTGCTGTCACTGCATTTGGAACACTATTTTCGATTGTTTTGTGAGCATATCACGAATCCATACTTTTTACATCATTGAATATTTATGTAATATTAAATGTGCACGCAAAGAATACTTACTTAGTTTTTTGGTACATATGCACATAGAATAAAGATCATTATGTCTAATTGATAAAGAACTTACACGGAATTCCGGAGTTTTCGCAGTAATTCAAGGAAATGTTATCTAATATCTTTTAATAATTTGCCGCTCGGAATATCAGGGAACAATTTATTTTTCTACTTCTGACATTGACACATTTTCAAAAAAGAATTCACACAGGAATTCAAATATTAAGGCTGACATCAGCCAGTGTAAAAAGTAAACAAAGAAGTTCTGTATATTCTTTGGGTTCATTGCCAACTCCTTTTGAAAAACGAGAAACTATGCGTGGCAGTGAAACAATTATATTTTTTTAATTATATTTGTTCCCATAGGGCTAGTACAGAATATGTTGGTTCTAAATTAAAATACAAACATGCTTTTTGTTTTAGCCATTTGGGGTGGAAGACTTCAAACATTTATGGATATTTCTAGCCCTAAAATACGCGTTGCCGTAGTACGTCACAGTTTATGAAGATCTGTTTTGAAAGTTCTATGGTACCTACCGGGATTCACTAACTCTGTAACCAAGGGGCTCAGGAGCTAAAATAATTTCCAAGATGGTTGTTAATCAAAATTAACGAGCGGGAGAATATGTTTCGGCAGGCGGGGTTCTCTTGATAATTATAGTTTAATTAATATTCAATGATCGTTTGGAAGTATTTTTACGAGGTTAGCGAATAATGTTCTTATGTAGTACGATTCTCGAATAAGAATAGCACAAGTTAAATACTAAGTGTACGACCAGATTAAATAAATACAAACAATATGAAAAAATATTCATAAATATCCTCCTAATATTAGTAAAGAACTACAATATAATGTATGAAATTAAATAAAATTTTAGAAAAAGTAACATATGGCAATACATTTTACACATTTTTTTTAAATACATATTTTTCTATATCGTCGTATCTTACTTTTTATTTTCTAAATCTTGTTGGTTTCAGAATGAATAATTCATAACTGTGTTTGCCCCTTATTAATCTGAACAAGCACACGAAAAATTTGAATAAAAACAAACCTGCTCTCGTTATGCTGCTTAATACATATTTACAAGATTCAATGTTTTTTAAATAAAAATAACTAACTCTTACACTCCTATGAGAATATAACGCAAGTGCTCATCAAGGTAATTATTTAAAGTACGTACAAAGAACAATTATTTAAAGTACGTAGAAAGAAAAGAGAGCGTCGGTGGCTCAGTGTGTGGACTGTCGCCTTCCTACCGGGAGGGCTGAGGTTCAAATCCGACACGTACCAATGTATTTTCGAATTTTCGAAATATATATGTACGTTATCCGACGCTCTTACGGTGAAGGAAAACATCGTGAGGAAACCTTCATGCACGCCTGCGAAGAGATTCGAAGGTTGTGTGGGAAGTCGTCCAATCCGCACTGGGCCCGCGTGGACGACTAAGGCCTAATCACCCTATACGGGTAGGCTCGTGCCCTCGGTGGGACGTTTAATGAGCTGATGATGATGATGATGACGTACAAAGAATACCACCCAGGAGACCCAAACTCCCATAGTGAAATGGAATCTTTTTTTGAAAATGAAATGAAATGAAAATCTTTTATAAGTATCTTATACATAAGTGTAGTGAGTGTGCGTGCGTGCGTGCGTGTGTGTGTGTGTGTGTTTGAGCGCAGAAGGAAAAACACTTTGATTTATGCAAAGGTTCACTAAGAGTGCAATGACAGGGGCTATCTCTTTACCGATAAGCTTGAGGAATTTGGCCTGTATCCCATCCCAACCCGCAGCACTCTCCGATTTCAGTCTCAACAACATATGAAAGTATCATAAAATAATAAATATCCGTAAAATAAATATCCACAGACGTACGAAAATGGGTTGCATCACAAAGCAAGTAAATGTCCTGAAATAAATATGTTTCAAAAGTTACGAACGTAAATCAGAAATTATTAAGATCGCATTTAAATAACTAAAAGACATGTAATAGAAACAGATAAAGAAAATCTGAATATAAAAGTGTTTTGCGCATGGACTGAAAAAGATTTTTAGGAGGATTAGGGGGATTACGCTACTCTTGCCCCGGTGTACGCTATGTCTAATTTTTCACGGTAGTTGAGATATGACTTTTATTATTTTTCTTTAAATACCCAAATTCATGCCTTTACTTCACAACTTTTATTTGTGGTTGCAATACCACATGATTGTCCTTATATTCTGTATTCTATTTCTAAATTATTATTTACTTGATATGATACATATCGAAAAAATCAATTAAGACCTTTCAAACTCTGAAATCTGTGTAAATTTTATAACAAGTGGCAACTTCTAAATTAATTGCAGAAATCCTGTCGGTCCAAACGCCGACATCGTCTATACTACACGGTGAAGAACAGCCACTTTATAACGTAAAGCAAAAATAGGAATTCATTTCCTTTAAGAAATGAAGTTTTAATTTTGTATATATCCAATGATATAGCAGTGACCTCACGTTTTTAAAAAGCTAGCCAAGAAAACTAACTAACTTTAATGGCTCAACAACCCAAAGTGAGTCTTGGCCTCCGAAACGAGAGACATCCAACGGTCTCTATCCTGTGCAACCTCTGCCCAGTTTTCTGCCAAGAAAATGTAATATAACTTTGGCTCACCAGATTACGTCGATTTACTTATGATCATTAATACAAAGACAAACGTGTTTCATATTAAAATACAACATTTGCCAACATTTAGTGTTTTAGTGATTTGTTTAAGACATTGTCTCGACATGCGCTCGAGCCATTTCTAGGTGCGTAACCCGGCAACAAGCTGCTGATACGTTCCCTTGCCGTCGTATTCGCTCCAGGCATTCCCGCCCGCCTTTCGTCAGTACACCACGCCACGCGAATGGTACCGCGCGTTTTCATGTTCCAATTCCGCGTTATAGATCCACGTCTTCTTAAACTGTGTTCATGAGTGACAATATCTGAAAAATATGCATAAAATGTGTGTTGTGCTTAGCGTTATCTCCGCGAAGGATGCTTGAAGACATTAAACTGTATCGCAACGTCCGGGATCTGGCTGGATTCTAATCTATCAACAGGTCAGTTTACATTTTGTCACAACATTAACTGAACACGTTTGTAACGAGAACAGATGTTTGGATTATGTGTTGAAATGTGTGCACAACTTTTGATACACAAAATAGAATTATTTATGTTTGTGTGAAATGAAATGGTTGAATATTTTAGTAATGCCATTTAAAATGGTTTCACTTTATATAATTATTGTATTTATAATAAGCATTACATAAAAAAAGTACGATAGATATTAAAAAGTGAAATAAAGTCGCCATTACGAAAATAATTATTATTACAGTGCGGTTCTCATCATAGAAATTGTGATGCCTTGAATGCCGATGAATCTTGAAATGTCTTTAATATAAATAACAAAAATGGCCAAGCGCGAGTCGGAATCGCCCGTAGAGGATTCCGCAGCATCAAGTAACATAAAATAAAGTAATTTTTATTTACTAAGGCACCTACTACAGCTTTAATATGGAAAATAGTGGTTCACCGTTTATGACGTATAAGATAAAAACTACACACCAGAAATCGTTCAAACTAAATTTCGTTNAGCTAATGACAAGAAGCTAGCGTAAAGGCCTGTGGAAAATGTAATCTTAATGTTGTCAAACAAACAAGGTCAACTGGAAAATATCAAGGTACAGAATGTTCTCTATGTTCCTGAATTGACTACCAATCTTCTCTCTGTCAGTCAAATAATAAATAGTGCTGTCAAGTTCAATTTGACAAGCAAGGCTGTAAAATTTTGAATAAATCAAACAAGGAAGTTGCATCTGCTACAATGATAAATAATATGTATCGACTAGTAACACACAGTATACCAGCATACATATCAACTTCAACGGAGAAAGATCCATATTTATGGCATCAGAGAATGGCACATTTGAATTTTGAAGACTTGAACAAACTGTCAGAAAGTGCAGGAGTGAAATTAGAAAATACAGACAAAGTGATATGCATCTCATGTTTAGAAGGGAAGCAGACTAGACTCCCATTCCCTTCAGAAGGTTCCAGAGCCCAATCAAAGCTAGAACTTATTCACTCTGATGTCTGTGGTCCAATGGAGACGCAGTCTCTTGGAGGAGCTCGCTACTTTCTAACTTTTATAGATGATTTTACAAGAAAAGTATTTGTTTATATAATTAAAAGAAGATCTGAAGTATTCAATATTTTTCAAGAATTTAAAGTGCTAGTTGAAAATCAACTTAATTTGAAAATAAAAACTCTCCGCACAGATAATGGGACTGAATATTTAAGCAATGAATTTCAAGCTTTTCTCAAGAAATCTGGAATTGTACATCAAACCTCCACACCTTACACACCACAGCAAAATGGCTTAGCGGAAAGGATGAACCGCACATTGTTAGAAAGAGCCAGATGTATGCTCTTAAATGCAAAGCTACAAAAGCATACTGGCAGAAGCTGTATCAACAGCAGCTTATATCACAAACAGATGTCCAACAAGAGCTTTAGGCTTTTTAACACCAGAAGATGTGGAATGGTAAAAAGGCAGATATCACACATTTGAAAATCTTTGGCTGTGAAGCAATGGTACATGTTCCAAAAGAAAAAGCTAAGAAGTGGACTCGAAGACAAATAAAATGATATTCATTGGATATAGTGAACAAACTAAAGGATACAGGTTTCTAGATCCCAAAACAAGAAAAGTCATCATAAGCAGAGATGCGATTTTCTAGAAAATTCAGTAAAGAGCAATTATACTGTGTTACCATTATCACAATCAGTTCCAAATATATGCAAAGATACTTGTGCAATTAAAAATAGTGCTGAAAGTGACACAACTTTACAGAATTTATCGGAAAGCATTGAAGAAAGTAAGATAAATCTAGTGATGAATTTTACTCAGATGAAGGATCTCTTTATGAACCAGATAGTAATATTGATCACTCTGAATTAACCTCTAATGTAACTACAAGATCAAAAGCAAGATTGTGTAAAATGCAAGGAAATACTTATATGTGTACAGAAGAAATTTTAAACCAAGAAAATGTTCCACAAACATATGATGAAGCAATCTCAAATAGAAATGTCAAACTGTCAAATGGAAACAATCAATCAAGGAAGAGCTGCGGGCACATGCAAAGAATAAACTTGGGACTTGATTGAAAAACCTAAAGGAGTGGGAGTGATTGGCTGTAAATGGATTTTCAAAATTAAAGATAACCCATCTGGACCAATTTATAAATCAAGATTGTGTGCTAAAGGATGTAGTCAAAAACAAGGCATTGATTATAAAGAGATATTCTCTCCTACAGTGAGGTATGATACAGTTAGAGTTTTACTTTTAGAAGCAGCACAACATAATTTAAATATTTATCAGTTTGATGTCAAAACAGCATTCTTATATGGTGATGTCAAGGAAGATATATATGTCACCGCCTCAAGGTTTGGATGCTGATTCAAATATGTTGATCCACACACTCATTAGAAAAGAGTACTGAATCTTTGGACAAGAACATCCCATACCGAGAAGCAGTTGGCTCACTTATGCATCTGGCTGTGGTAAGCAGACCTGACATCATGTATGGAGTTAGTCTGGTAAGCAGATATCTCAATTGTTTTAATAACACACACTGGAATGTAGTCAAGAAAATAATGAAGTATTAAAAGAAACCAAAGACTATGGCCTGTGTTATACATCATGTCAGCAGAATATTATTGAAGGTTTTAGTGATGCAGATTTTGCTAAGGATACTGCCACTAGAAAATCATTAACTGGGTATGTGTTCATTAAAAATGGAGCTGCCATAACATGGGCAACACAAAGACAGCAGAGTGTTGCTTTGTCCACCACAGAGGCGGAGTTTATGGCTGCTTGTTCTGCGACAAAGGAAGCTTTGTGGTTAAAGAGAATGCTACTGGATATTGGTGAATTCAATCAGGATTCCATATGTTTAAATATTGACAATCAAAGTGCAATTTGTTTAATTAAGAATGTAGACTTCCATAAACGTTGTAAACATATTGATGTTAAGTATAATTTTATTAAAGAAAAGTATCATGAAAAACAACTAGATTTAAATTATGTAAGTACTAAAGATCAATATGCTGACATATTTACTAAAGCTCTCCCTAGAGACAAATTTCAGTATCTAAGGATTAAAATTGGAATTGTAAAATTAAAATAGTTACTAGTTTTGTATAAAATTTATTATAATATTGGACAGAGTTTGTTAATTTGTTTGTGCACTAAGTCTAGATTTTTGAATTCCCACTAAAATATGTTGTAATTCTATATAAGGGTTCAAATTTGGTGGGAGTGTTGAGATATTAAAAGTTGAACCCTATTTTACCGACTAATATGATATATGACTGCATCCATGGTCCATGTATAACCAAAGGAGCTCTCTATATCCGGTTTAGTCTATGTCAACTATGTGTTTAAAATCTCTTCTAATAAAACGTTTTGTTACACTAAACTTCATTTCTTTAATTTAAATTCAACAATCGTATCACAAAGGTTATGTACTAACTAGGACGATGTATCGTCCATGGGTACTTAAGTCTAAGACAGATAATCAAACCTGTCTGTAAGACAACAAGATTAATATTTTTAGTATCGTCTGAAACAAAAGGCCTCGTCGACCTTTTGGCCATGATATGTATGTGTGTTTATTAAATGATAGCTTCTTATAAGTATAAAATATATATAACGATTTACTATTATAAATTTCTCATTAATATAACGAACCAAAAACAAATCAAATTTTTCTTTTCTCAGAAACTGGATTTAATCTACAAGCACCGATACTAAGCGATCAGAATATTAAGATTAAAACGTAATAGTGTATTTTCATCACCGTTCATCACTGATGCTCACTAATGCAAACACTAGTTTGCATTAATGAGCATCAGTTGTGAACGGCAAGATCATGAATACCATTTGATGACAAATTCATTTATTTTCATGGTTTCCCTATCCGGGATGTTGTTTCATGTCCACATCCAAAAATAACTTTCGTTCCAATCTATCATAAACATTTTTCAATATTCGACGCGAATTGTATTATTACGCTTTGCGGTCAACAAATATTTTTAAACGAAATTGGAAAATAAATGGTTAAAGGTAACAATGGTTTTACGTGCCGCTTTGCAACTGACATAGCGGTTAG
Organism: Leucinodes orbonalis; assembly: GCA_019425675.1. Taxonomy (NCBI): domain Eukaryota; kingdom Metazoa; phylum Arthropoda; class Insecta; order Lepidoptera; family Crambidae; genus Leucinodes; species Leucinodes orbonalis. The sequence goes on along the minus strand of PQWD01012795.1, from coordinate 109,753 downwards.
ACCGGGAAAATAATTACCAATACGTACATTCCTCTAGCTAGTTAGCTACTAGCTTCTTCATTTTTGTATTTGTTTGAAACAAAGATTTGTCAAAGCGTTATTAATAAAATGTCACAAAAATAAAGCGACAGAAATAACTAGCACGTTTAAAAGTTATTTAACTGAATTTCACCCGTTGTGACAGCCGTTTTAACGATCATAAACAAACAAATTGTTATTGAAATATTTTTTGGACAGCTCATTTGCTATTTTGATAAAAGAGTTACTTAAAAACACAGTTGATAGCTAGCTACACTTAGAAAGTACATGAATAAAGAGGTAGGTAATAATGACATTAAAATGGCATCTAAATCTTCCTTGTGAAGAACAAGATCACAGGGTTGCATTGATCTTAAAGAATATGAATACACTTTTTATATGCAATCTGTTTTTTTTTTTGGAACAGATTTTTACTTTGTTTAGTTGTCTTGGCAATTAATATAAAATGATAAATGGAAATTATGAAACGATTGCATACGGTTATATAATACAAAACATTTAATGGCTTTTGAAGGCGTATACCTTCCTAATTAAATTGGCTTGGTTCCTTATGGTCAATTATTACTCCTGTCGTAAGGATTATGGTTTTGATATAGCTTTGCCTAACATTTGAATGCCACAAGTAAACAAAAACTAAGATTTTTCCTTCGGGATAACATATCTATAATAGGCGAACAAGTCAATACGAGAACGACTATTCTTATTATAATCTATTTCAGATAGCTGTTTGAAAACTAAACCTTATATTATATAAAACATTTTTTTATTGAATATTTCATTCTAATGAAATTAAATACAATCTAAATATTTCTAGAACCTCGTAGTATTCTTTGAAGATTTATATTTACTAGCTTTTGCCCGCGGCTTCGCCCGCGTTAAATTCGGGATGACAAAATTATTCTGTTTTCGTTACCAGGAAAGTGGAGCCATCCACTTGCTAACGAAAACAAATAATTTCAACACTGCAACACTGCTTTTTCTTTTTCTTATTTAAGGCTTTAAGGGCCGGTTTGCAAAAACTTCAATATGCAAGATTTATGTTCATGACAAATAGCCATCATACTTATTTTTAGCTTTCTACCTTGTAAATTGTTAAAAACTTGTAAACTTGTAAAGAAAATTATGTATACATATATAATACTATACATAGGAATCCCCCGCCCAAGTTTAAAAGTTTTGGAGTCCATTTCCAAAAACGGATCCCTTCCTCCCCCCTCCCCCAATTTAAAAGGTTTTGGAGTCAATTGTATAGATATAATATATATATATCTATACATAGGCTTCCCCCCTTCTATTTACAAAAAAAAACATATATATATATAATATATATAACCTATTCTAGGTTACCTTCTATCAACATACCAAGTTTCAATAAAATCTACCTTAAAAACTGCAAAAATTGGATATGATACTTCCTCCCTATTTGAAGGGTTTGGGGTGGATTTTTGAAAAAAAAAAAAATGCTAATTTATCCTTTCTGACAAATAGTCCGCATACCAAATTTCAGCGTCGTACTACAAAAATTGCGGAATGTTCCATTCAAACTTCCAACCCCCATTTGAGGGGAGTGGGGGTGAAAACGGGATAAAAAGTAGCCTAAAACCTATTCTAGGTTACCTACTAACAATACCAAGTTTCAATAAAATCTACCTTAAAACTGCGAAAAATCGAATATGACACTTCCTCCCCTATTTGAAGGGTTTGGGGGTGGATTTTGAAAAAAAATATGCCATATTTTTTGTTTCTGACAATAGTCCGCATACCAAATTTCAGCGTCGTACTACAAAAATTGCGGAATGTTCCATTCAAACTTCCAACCCCCATTTGAGGGAAGTGGGGGTGAAAACGGATAAAAAGTAGCCTAAACCTATTCTAGGTTACCTACTATCAACATACCAAGTTTCAATAAAATCTACCTTAAAACTGCGAAAAATCGAATATGACACTTCCTCCCCTATTTGAAGGGTTTGGGTGGATTTTGAAAAAAAAAGCATATTTTTTCGTTTCTGACAAACATAGTCCGCATACCAAATTTCAGCGTCGTACTACAAAAATTGCGGAAGTTCCATAAAACTTCCAACCCCCATTTGAGGGAGTGGGGGTGAAAACGGGACAAAAAGTAGCCTAAAACCTATTCTAGGTTACTTCATCAACATACCAAGTTTCAATAAAATCTACCTTAAAACTGAGAAAATCGGATATGATACTTCCTCCCCTATTTGAAGGGTTTGGGGGTGGATTTTGAAAAAATATGCCATATTTTTGTTTCTGACAAAGTCCGCATACAAATTTCAGCGTCGTACTACAAAAATTGCGGAATGTTCCATTCAAACTTCCAACCCCCATTTGAGGGAAGTGGGGGTGAAAACGGGACAAAAAGTAGCCTAAACCTATTCTAGGTTACCTATCAACATACCAAGTTTCAATAAAATCTACCTTAAAACTGCGAAAAATCGGATATGACACTTCCTCCCCTATTTGAAGGGTTTGGGGGTGGATTTTTGAAAAAAAAAATATGCCATATTTTTTCGTTTCTGACAAACAGTCCGCACATCAAATTTCAGCGTCGTACTACAAAAATTGCGGAATGTTCCATTCAAATTTCCAACCCCCATTTGAGGGAAGTGGGGGGTGAAAACGGGACAAAAAGTAGCCTAAAACCTATTCTAGGTTACCTACTATCAACATACCAAGCCTCAATAAAATCTACCTTAAAACTGCGAAAAACGAATATGACACTTCCTCCCCTATTTGAAGGGTTTGGGGTGGATTTTTGAAAAAAAAATATGCCATATTTTTTCGTTCTGACAAACAGTCCGCACATCAAATTTCAGCGTCGTACTACAAAAATTGCGGAAGTTCCATACAAACTTCCAACCCCATTTGAGGGAGTGGGGGTGAAAACGGGACAAAAAGTAGCCTAAAACCTATTCTAGGTTACCTATACAACATACCAAGTTTCAATAAAATCTACCTTAAAACTGCGAAAAATCGATATGATTCCTCCCCTATTTGAAGGGTTTGGGGGTGGATTTTTGAAAAAAAAATATGCCATATTTTTTCGTTTCTGACAAACAGTCCGCACATCAAATTTCAGCGTCGTACTACTAAAATTGCGGAATGTTCCATTCAAACTTCCAACCCCCATTTGAGGGGAGTGGGGGTGAAAACGGGACAAAAAGTAGCCTAAAACCTATTCTAGGTTACCTACTAACAACATACCAAGTTTCAATAAAATCTACCTTAAAACTGCGAAAAATCGAATATGACACTTCCTCCCCTATTTGAAGGGTTTGGGGGTGGATTTTTGAAAAAAAATATATGCCATATTTTTTCGATTCTGACATATAGTCCGCATACCAAATTTCAGCGTCGTACTACCAAAATTGCGGGATGTTCCATACAAACTTCCAACCCCCATATTAGGGGAGTGGGGGGTGAAAGCGGGAATAAAAGTAGCCTAAAACCTATTCTGGGCTACCTACTATCAACATACCAAGTTTCAATAAAATCCGTTCAGCCGTTTAGGCGTGAAAGCGTAACAAACAGACAGACAGACAGACAGACAGACAGACAGACAGACAGACAGACAGAGATACTTTCACATTTATAATATTAGTATGGATAAGGCGTATTATTTGTTCAAAATTAAAAAGTTATTCCTAGAAGTATATCATGAGTGTCTCATTGGGAGCGTTAACCATTTGATAATAGTTTGGCTACGCGCCTAATTGCCCTCGGATTCTCATCAACACCTGCGACTTATGTCAGATTCTATCTGACTAAACCGCTAAATTTCATTCAAGTGATAATTTAAGTGTAGTTGAATTAATATCCTAATTATTGCACTCAATCAACGGATTCAAGAGTTTGAGGCCTAGACGTTGAGGTCTCAAAGTCCGTCGTGCAAGTTAACTATCGTAACTATCGCTTTCGGAAAGTAAAAAAAAATCATCGCAAGTCTCTCTGCGCTTTTACAGGTCCGTGAAGACTTTGGTTCTGGCTAATTTTACACAATTGTACTATTTAGTTTAATGTTGAAACGTTACTGTAAAATTATAAATTATATATTTATTTACTTTTATGTTTATGGTTGGAATGTTTTTATACAAGTATCATGTGTAATGTGTGCAATGAGTCCCACGCTTTATTGATAGCCTATCGGCGTTTTTCCTGCTGTTAGACAAGCTATTCTGATACTGCATGCATAATCTGCAGATGTGTCATACATAAGCTTAGATAATTTATCACGTTTGCATATTGTCAAACATTTTTTAAACTATCGTTTATTAATCAAAGTATTGCCTGCAGATATCTGTACAATATTTTGATATTCAAACAAATGGCATTTTATGTATTTATAGTAACTTAATCGTGACAGTGGCAGTTTCAGAAAGCTTTAAAATTATGGAAACGGAATCGCAATAAAGAAATAGCGATAAAAACTATTTAAGATTGAATCTTTAAAACATACTTATTCAGGAGTTCAAAGAACTAAATCTGTTCTTTACTAGCTATTACTTCGCGCCCATTGCTTATAGCTAGAATATCCATTTTGTTAATGGCTATTTGCGCCTAAGTTCATATTGCACAGAGTAAAATAATAGTCTACATATAGCTACAAACATTGGATTTAATAAGGATTAAAAAATAAAAAAGGGTTATAATTAATAATGATTACTTCTTGCCTTTCGCTGTGGAGACTGTTGGACCATGGGAACCAAGTGGTCACTGCTCGTACCGGGACAGTAAAAAACTACGGAACCCTAATGAATGTCTAATGTCAGTCATTTATATATGGTCACCATTAAATATTTATTTATTTACATGTAATGTTACGACTAACATTACAGGTTTCCCCAATGCGATAGTGTAGACAATTATAATATAACACACAACCAATTAACATTAAATAACAATATAACCTAAGAAAAATTAAATTAAAAAAGAAATCAAGAATAGCATAAAACAAATAATGTGACCTTGGTGAATCAGTCAAAGAGCAACTAAACAAATCGATAGCTTTGGCTACTTCATTCAGCGTACGCAACGTTCTAGTTAGTGGTGCCTCTTTCAATATATTAGTCCGGGCTTGCAGAATAGCAAAATCGGAAGAAGCCGGCGTCGCCAGACGTACCGGTCTGGTACACACAGCGCCATCGTCTGTAGCACGGCCTGGTTGCAATCCCTCCCCCTTATTACTTTGAACAAATACAGGGCAAATAAGATCACGTCGTACTTCTAGTTTATTATAACCAACCATTCCTAGTAATACAAACAAGGTTGGGTACATTAGAGGATAGAATGGATAAGTGTCATAGAGTTTATGATACAAAAACATTCGGTCCGCTTTCTTGCAAATCTTAATTATGTGGTTACGAAAATTAGGGTTGGGAGAAAAAATAACGCCGAGGTCTCTTGTCTCTGTCACTCTTTTCTTTTCTTTCAGCAACAATAGTATCTAAGCGTTTCAGTTATCTTTATAAATATAGGCAACAATCCAATTATTTTTGCTTGACGTTCTTTATGGCCATCAATTAATTCAGAACGAGAACATTATTCAAAACGTTCACGTTGGCGTCTGAAATTTGAAATAATAATTAACTAAAGATGAGCAATGCTTATAAATATTGAGGTACACATTTTATGTATATTATATCCTTTAAAAATTAAATGTGTTATGGACATGATAACAGTACATGGGTCAGTCACATAGTATGCACTATAGTGAATTTTAACAACCGGTAGTCTTCATTTAAACTTAAATTCAAATAAATAATAAATAAAATGTCACACACACAGCGCCGTCTAGCCCCAAGTTAAGCGTGAAGCTTTTACTACTTTTATTACGGGTACTAAACAACTGATTAACATTATTATATACAGTTTTTGTAAGTACATTTATATTATACATAGAAAACACCCAGACCAATACCAACAGACATGTTCATACACATGAAGTTTGTACTGCACGGGGATAGAACCCGGAACCCTTGGTGTAGTAACTGACTTGTAACTGACGTATCAATCATAACACCAAATAGGACGTCATACAATCGTCATAAAAAAAACAATTTAAATATGGAATCAAATCATTTATTTCATGTAAATAAAGTAGCAAAGAAAAGCAAAAACTAATTTTTATAATTGAAGAATAGGTTTCACAGGTGTAAACCTGTTGCGAAAAAAATCACAAATAAGCAATAGCCCTTTTACAAATAGGGAAAAACGGAGTGTTCTTATTAAAATTTTGCCACCTGCCTGTCACCAGACAGAATTATAAATGCTAATGGGTACGTGTTGCATTCGCCACCTACAATATATGCCGCAATAAATCAATGCATCAGAATCTTTTTATACATCATATACATCCAATCCTGACATCAATCCATAAACACAGTCGGCTTATCAGCGATACGGTGGCAGTGCCTAATCACTTTACAGAATCAGCTGATACTGTTAGATATCGAGAAGCTCTTGTCAAGTTATCGATGCTCTAGCGGCTATTGAACATGTTTCATAAATCGCTCAAAACGAAATATGTTACTCGGATACCATAGAATTTAACGTTGTATATACCGTCCTTCTCTTTGAAATGTGGATTGTATATTCCATATTTTGTTCTGATAAAGAATTATTTGAAAGTTTAGCACGTTAAAAAAATTCCGTACTGTTTTTAGCTTATTATTAAGTGATGATTAAGATTATAATATAAACGAAAATCTACCTTAAATACGTATAACCACATAAATATAATTCTTAGCATAGAATACCCCAACCTAGTTTTAAAACATTTATATTGTTTAGTACCTATATAGTAATACAAGTTCCTTCATTAAATCGGGGCTAGATTATAATGTGTGAATATTGGCAGTAATTTTAAAAAATATGGACCTGTTTATTCCGCTTCTTTGGGATAAACGGAATGCTTAGATGCATAATTTGAAAAGATTTGGTTTAGCATTGTAAATATTTATAACATAATTTGCTATTCTTCGAAACAAAATACCCTTATTATTTAAGTACAGATTTTGCTGTGGTTATTCAACATTAACAATGTGAATTTTCACTTCTTCATCTGATGATAGTTTAATGCGTGTCATTAGTTTCGTATCGTTGCCAATCAAATTAATTTGTGTCAGATCAGAAACCTACTTGGCATCAAATACTCACACTTCCTCTTTCACCACGCCTTGGCATCGTTGATCAACTTACTTTGTAGATAGAATTCTCGCTCGAATACCTACCGAGTTTTATGTGTACATTTTAAAGGGACATACAAAATACGTTTTGATTCAATGTAGAACAAAAATGTTCTACATTGAATGAGACGATTAGTTGGCATACCTAAAGATAAGTAGATACTCTAGCTACTTGTGCCGGATGCAATGTAAAAGGAAATCAATACCGCCGCTATAAGATAAATAAGTAGATTTGGCTACTCTCGAAATAATAGCGATTCACAATTACAAATACCAAGTAATAAACTTAGTTTTTGCAGTAATAATCCTGCATGCATGTACCTAAATTATCACGACTGCTGTCAACACAAAACATACGTCTTAAATAAAAACAAAGGGTTCGTTTTACTGATTTTAGATGTGCGCGTAAGTTATGTCAAAAACTCGACGCACTTAATCTGATGGTAGATTATTGTAAATAGTTTTTATTCCGTCAACACTGCCTCTGTCTCTCAACTAGGATGCATATATTATACCCACTAATTTCACTGGCAACAGTACCGGAAAACAAAAAATACATAACACTGATTGGACTGGTTTTACAGACGGAAGACTTGCGGTGTGGTTTAGACGCCTCGGACAAAGCCAGCCACCTAGTAGCCAAAACTGCTACTGGAAACTGTTTAAAGAAATAAATTATCAATTAAGGAGAAATTCTATCTGGTGATAAGTTGCAAATTTAATGTCGTCTATGATACAATTATTATCTATCACAAAAGAGAGACAACAATGTAAAGGTGTCAAGTATGCAGTAAGTAATTTCACTAATTTTATGAACTGATAGATAACGTATCGAAGGCAAACACAAATTAAAATTAACTATTAGGTTTTTGCCAATATTAAGTTTTCTCCAGCCAGCTAGGTCCTATTTACCTAGTTAACTGTACCCATGGATTGTCCGATATACAATTTAAATAAATAAATAATATATCCGGTAGTTTCCACCATCCGCAATAAAATACCAAACCCTAGGTTTTATAAAAGCGCATCTTATTTTATATATCAATTCATTGATCAGTTTTGTTTATTTGCAAAATTGTTTTTTAAATTGACTGAAACCAATTAACATAGGGTCATTTGATGGTAGTGAGCCATGACGTCACTAATCTCCTACAAAATATATGGAAACATTCCTTGACAGTTCATAAAAAGTACGTTAACGATTAGTGGTGTCAACTACAGGATTATGTGGTAGTGTTTAAATACCCGGTGAACCTCAATAGTTTTGTTGAAAAAAAAATTCCGTAACTTGTTGTTTGAGGTAATTTTAGATAAAAAGAAATTTTGCAATTTGCAGTAGCTGACAAAATGCTGTGCGCCGTTTTCTTTTATAGAAAAGTAACGCAACACTACAATAACAAACGTGTTAGAAATATTTTACGTGTTACTCACACGCCACTGAACTGTCGCCAAAAAGAGATTCGTAAACAGAAGGTATAGATATATTGCTATACCAGATTTTAAAACGAATTCATATTTCAGACAGGCTTCGTTTTATTTTTAGGTGTCTGTTTTTCACAATACATTGAAATCACATGTTTGACGAATTGTGTATCGCGTTTTGTAGTTAAACAAAATATTTCAAGTGTATTTTTACCATTAATGTAAACCCAATAATGGTCAGAAGGCAGATTGATGGATGTTGACCTTTTTTCCATAACAGGTAGATACTCAGAATCACATTTACAAGAGCCATGCCAATACCTTATCCTATTATATAAAATAACATTTCTTTATCCCACTACTTTTAAAAAATTGCAAAGTGCGAATCGGACTCAGCAGCAAGTAACATAAAATAAAATATATTTTTATTTTATAACTTCTTTCCGCTTTGGGAGCGCAAAGTATTTAATTTATAAAGAGAATAGAAAAGTGCGAGTCGGACTCGCCCGTGAAGGGTTAGGGTGCAGCATCAAGTAACATAGGTGCAATTAAATAATTTTCATTTACCTTTTTTATTAATATTTTATCGATCATGTTAGAAGTTAGAGGGCGAGGTTACATTTTTTCATTTTTGGAAGTGCCGCTCGCGCATTCTATTTATTTATAAAAAATGATATTATTACATTATACATTTATTATTGACATTGATACACCAAAGGAGTGGGTTAGATAATTAAAAATTTTGAGTTTTAGTTCAATGTATGTAACTGGTGCCTACTTTGGGAACCCCAACAATTTTTTTCAATTTTTTGTTTAAACTCTATAGCGGTTCACAGAACAAACTTACAAAGAACTTATAAAGTTTAATCATTGTAGTGCTAATAGTTTCGGAGAAAAAAGGGTGTGACATATGGGCGAACAGACAGACAGATATAACGATTCTATAAGGGTTCCGTTTTTCGCCAATTTGCTACTGAACCCTAAAATACGCAATCTTCAGCTCGTTTGCCTTACTATGAAATGAAAAAAACACCTGTCCGATGGACAATTGCGTTGCTTGCTAGACTAGAGTGCTCATGCTAGCCGCCTTAAAATTTAAAACGGATTTATTATTGGACAGAGATCTCCCCAACAATATTCAGCTTTAATATCGCTCAGTTAACCATTTCCCTGGTACTATGTCTGTTACAAGTCACCAGAACCTTGTTCGCACGTGCTTGCCTTACAATTTGATAAATTTGGAATGTTGACTACATTAAAAACAAATCTAAAACTTATTGTTAAATGTGTTACTGATCTATCGTTATTTTAATATATCGTTACAATAAACCTTACATTAAGTCCTTTTTCTAATAGTCATATATTTATTGTGTGTCCAGATAACTTATAATAGAGACTTCATTGTGTTCTGTTGCCATACAAAATGTATGAAATTTACTAAATTTCATACATTTTGTACAATTTAAATTTGAAAAAATGTCATCATCCTGTTGAAATTTGTGTAATTGCTCTTATTATTTAATCGTTACAAGTATAACGCTTATTTGCAAAATCAACTTTGCCATAGTAGATTAAATACATTTATTTAGTATAATTAAGTGATACGTGTTTATGATCACCAAATTGTTGTATCCATTGCATTTGTTTGTATTGCATGGGGATTAATCTCAGAACCCGTGATGTAGTTCCTAACGTTACAAATGTGAGATCCAACTTACTCGTACATTACATCATTTTGACATTAAAACCATAAGTTTTTTTTCTAAAACACTATATAAAGAAGAACCATTAGAAAAAAATAATTGTCCATGAAGGAACTATGGATACTTTGAGTACATAACAAGTCTTTGGCTATATAATCTTCGACATTATTCAATTGTTTTAAATTTTTCGGACGTTAATATTAAAAATGTTTTTTTTTAAATTTTTAAATTTACATTTTTTTTTCATTCTTAGCCCTCATAATTTCTAGCTTTGATTTATAAAGCCAGTTTTCTTAAGTTTATTTGCACATGTCTTGCACTGTATAAAATATTTATATCAGTGAAGCTATTTTCTTGCTCTGTGAGTTTTGATCACTCCTTTCTCTCCAGTGTATACACCACAAAAGCATTCCTAGTTTACTTGATATTCAGGTTTTACATGAACCTTGCATTACACACTAGTATGCTACGTGTAATATTATTAATAACTTCAAAAAATACTTTCATATTCAGCTACGCCATAGTACGTCTCATAAGGCTACATTTTCATTTTTACTCACTTGATATTAGTTTTTTTTTTTTGAAATATAACTCTTATTTAAGAACTGAGTGGTATTTTTTTAAATCTGACTCTTAAAAATAAAATGTTATGTATATTTTTCTTAAAATAAGTGTTTTTTGTTTGGATGATGTTGCAAATAGTCTACTCCTAATCTTTACGATACATCAATGAACTTAGACTAATAACTACATCACTAATAGAAAGCAACATTGTTTTATTAATCCATACATATTCTAACATCCTATATTCTAAATTCCTCTGTTCTTCTCAAAGCTAAAAGTCAGCGATGCGGTAAAATACCAATTTATAAATGAACTCATCTATATCTTTTTAGTGCATGACACAGAGACTAATGACTTGTTACCATTTCATACTTTTCACTAGCTGTCTACGATTGCTTGGCAATCGTCCATAATGGCGAACGCCGTGGTAAGACGAATTCGGTGAGCATACCGCTAGTACTCGCCCAATAGATTTAATTGTTCTGTAGTCAAACATCCTAGATATCTACGAATAGACGCTCCATGGCTATCATTTAAAGCAATTTGTTTTAAATACCCGCTTTCATAACATAGTAATCCACAACTAATTTGACCGAATATTTTAGGTTCGATTCCTTACTGTAGAAACCTTCTGCGTGCACGAATATGTCTGTTTGTATTCAGTAGATTGTTTTCTATGCACAGTAAGTTAATATATACAAAAAGATCATTTATCCTTGTTACTTGCTATAGTACAAAGCTCCTATCTACCTTGTGCTGCAGTGGGTCAAACTACTGCAGCGATTGCTGAGGCTTGTATCTGATTGGCCACTGGGATCTGTTTTATGTTATTTTGTATGTTTTTCTTATTTATATTTTATAAACTGTGTTCCTTGTGGCCTATAAATGTTTTTTCTTTCTTTCTATCTTTAAGTCTTAGAATTTATATTTATGATAAAATACGTGAAAACTATTAAGTGGGGATAGAAAAAATGTGAGTTATAAAAAATGTGACTGGCTTGAAGGTGAATAACCGCGAGCTAATACGTCATGTGCCGTAATCTGGCAAAGAAATATCTAATAGCACTGATTCCAGATATTATTTGATTTTTTATATATAAACACATTGTTTTACCTAGATTTTATTTTAGAACTGAATTCGTTAGTTTAGTTTCACTGTTTTGTCCATCAACAGTTTATTCGTCCATGTTTTGAAAATGAGATTCATGTATGGTGCCTTCTAGATGAGCACTATCTATTTTTTGTCTGTCTGTCTGTTTGTTCCGGGGAATATATAAACTGGCTGGATTAAAATTGGACGGACTTTTTTGCTAAGGTGTTATAAGGAAAAGCCAAGGCTACTTTTAGTTTCCAAAACCTATTGTTATAGAGAAGAATAAATAAGTGTTATTCCGCGCGGCGGTCGCGCGTCTTGTGAGCTGCGCGCTTTTAAGGATATGTTTCAATGCGTAAGAATTTCTTAAACCGCAGGGAATACCGCAGAGCACAGCTTGTACTTAATAAATCCTTTAAATGTTCATAACAAAAACTACTGCTACTGCATTAGTTCTACACTAGCTGTAATATTAACATCTCACATGGATGTTGTGACCCAATATCTTTGTCCCAGATGATGGATATACTGCCACGTCGACCTGTTATATCATTCATCATGGCAACAAGTCGTTTTTTTTCTCATAAAAACGCCCATTATTCTCAATGACAAAAAAACAACAGAATGAAAGTTGTATGAGGAAAATGTCTAAAGAATTTCGAAGTTTACGCTTTATACGAATATTGGACCGAAAGCTCTTTGATGGTAATCATATTTTTTTATAATAGAAAAATTGAATGTTTTTGGAATATATTATTTTTTTTTAATTCCAGAACATTATTGAGGATAGTATGATTTTTTATGGACGCATGTTTCTTCAAAAAGTTTTTTGTATCTACATAGTAATCAAACAGTAAAAATCATTTTTATCTTAAAAATTAAAACCGTCTGTAAACTAAAATGCGGCTTACCAACAAGAGCAACTGAAGGAGTTAATGGATAGTTAAAAATAGATGTGCATGGAAATATCCATCAAATATATACAAAAATCTATAATTTCTGAAGTTGAAATCATGAAAGAGCTATTCAATTATTTCATACAATTTTCATATATCTAATCGTACAGTATCTTGAATATTTTCTTTTCGAACTACATTTATCGGAAATAACCCAAAAAATGCTTTTGGTTAGTTAGCAGCTTCATAGGAAACAGCAACGTAACACAAAAAATATACACATATAACAACAGGTAGCCAGTTATAGGTCCTTTTTAATAAAACATGTATAGAAAAGAACACCCGAAAGTGTAATAAAATTAAACAATTAAAATACAACAGCTGAGCCAACACAAGAAATTATTTAAATTTAGGTACTAAAAAAAAAACTGCTCATAGCACTCCTCGCCGAAGCCACGCTAGTACTAAAGAGGTCAAAGTCAAAAATAACACTAAATTAATTGAATTTATCTCTAACGCGTAACAGATATTCGTTTAGCCTATAGTTAGTACGAACTAGTGGAAGAAAAAGAAGGTTGTGTTTTCTTAAACTAATTGACAAACTCATTCTAACACGGCTCAGTAAATCAGGACAATCAATTGAACCAGAGGAAAGTTTTAATAAATAGGTAATATCATTTATGTTTCGCCGCAGCTCTAAGGGAAGAAGGTGATGTTTTCTACAAAGCTCGTAGTAATTTGAGGAATCATACTTAATATTCGTACAATAACACAAGAACCAGATAAACAAATTGGATTCGTGATATCAAATTGGTCATCAAAATACTAGGTTCCCAATTTTATAAAAACTCTGTACCTATATTTTTTATATATTTGACTTGACAATATCAACATTTTCTTCATCATTCCCTTTAAGTTTGATATATTCTTAATCCTAAATATACGCCCCACACTCGTGGGCTAGATCACCGTCATTTCCGCTTGGGAATCAAGACATAGACAAGCAATATTCGTTCCTATTCCGTAAGTAAGTCGACAACTTCTTGTTATCTTGAAGGAAAACTGATTAAAATATAAGTATGTAACGTATCCGTAGTTGACAGCTAAGTGGAGGTAAGGATCTGGCGACCTTAATAAGAGGGTATTCTCATTTTATGGGATGGCAATGCGTTTCTATGCCCTGTGTAAGAGTGAATGTACTTGTGGGTGCCATTTACCATTAGTTGGGCAGTCTGCTTTTTACCTATTGTACCAGCCCATAAAGAAAGCTGTCCCACATTCGTGAGCTTAATTTTCTTTATTAAATTATACTCGTAATACAGTTACAAAGCACTGCCATTAACATTAATCTAAAAAGAAGGTTTATCTAATAAAACTAACGAGGGAGAAATGAGGATAAACAAGAAAAGGGATCGTGAGGTAATTTCGCTGTATTTGCACTCTGTCTCGGAGTTATTACTCGTACACGTAAGTTCATTACGAGACAGAAAAGTATTTCAGATATTGCATTACGGAGAAATATCTGAGATAAGAGAACAAATAAATAACAATTTGTGCCTGAAATACCTACTGATACTGTAAATGCTGATGAAAACAATATTATATTCGACTTCAGCCAGTGAGTCTCTATTAATTTCTGTTGTTTGGAGTTATTTAAATTTTGTGTAAAGTCAGAACGTATTTGATAATCTAACACTTATTATAAACAAAGAAACTTAGTTATGTTTGAGTTTTTACATGTTTGTAGTAATGATCCTACTTCACGATTTTTCCTCCATAACATTATACTTTAGAAATTAACTGGATACTTTGACTTAATACTCTAACGTCACGAATAAAGTGCCGTAGTTTTTATATTTTGGTAAGTTAAGTCTTGCCTATCAGGGAGGAGCCATGCATGGTTTCGTACTGTAAGCACGTTACGCGTCGGCCCCGGCCACAAACTTGTGATGATACTCATAAACAACCAATCCGCATCGCACCCGAGTTGTGAGTTACTGCCCAATATCCATATGAGTATTCTGTTTGGTAAGGCCTATCCCCTGCATTGGCCCGAAAGATAAGGAATCTAGTAAAATTAATTATACAGTTCATCATCATCCACTGCTGAATGAAAAATGTGGACCGAACCCAAGCGGTTGACATCCATCTGCTGTCTACCGCCATTGGGACTCACTGATGTGAGGTCATCTAACGCATTGTAAAACCTTTCAATTGTCCACTGCCACTTGAACAGTAGGTTTTAATTTAAGTATTTAATTCTACTAAGGTTGTCTTCATTTCATTTTTTATCGCGTTTAAAAATAAAATACCTTTAATGTAGGTAAACACATTTGACTAGTTCGTGATTATCAGCATATGTTTCGATTTAACGTATGTTATATTAATAACATATGAAAAAAATTAGGTTCCTAGTAAAACTGCATTCGTTTGATTTCTGTACAAAACAAAGTTTAATGACATCGGATCTGTAATGGGTACTTAGGTCATATTGTTATTCCATTATTACTTGCTCATGAATTTTCTCGCTTTTTTTCCGGTTTAGACTTTTATACTAAGAAAAACAAGTGACGGGCGACAACACGTCGGGCGACGGCTCGTGTCTATTTGCCGAGCGGCACTTTTTAATGTCACTCCTTTATTAAGTTGGTGAATGTCTAAGTGAGTAAACCAATGCCTAGACATAAATTTTGGCTGGACTGAAAGAAACTTATAAGATAAAAATTTTAAAAAAATAAGTGTCTTGCGTTAATTTTAGGGACAAAATATAAAAATCCATTTCAACAAATTACCGTATTTTGAGATATGGTAATTTGTTGAAATGAATATAATCTTTCTCAAAAAAACTTTCTTTAAAACCCAACTGTTTCTTTCAAGTAAATCCTACTAAAAAATTCTTAAAAAATAATAATATTGCAGTAAAATTTTTATGTTATTATTATTTTTGTGGAACATTTATTTCAATAGTATTTTAGATTCTGTTGTTTCTGATTATATCGTATTTTGTTCACAATATTTTTAAGTCTCACATGTATCTAACTATTAATTTTAATTTATTGATTATTTAATAATAAATATGAGTCAATAAATATTCTAAGACAACATCTAGTTTGATCCAACCTCAAACTAGTGTTTTTAAATATTATGTTGTTTTTATATATACCATACTGCTTACAGTTATATGTAGGAACTAATTTCAATAAGGTTTATATGGGGGAGACCTATGTCCAGCAGTGGACTGCGATAGGTTGAAGAGAGAGAGAGAGGTTTATAAATTCATAGAACGAGAAAATAAATGAACGATAGTAATTGACTTCCTACCCGTCCCTTAAGTTGATAGTAAATATTTTCGTGTGTGTATTATGTTACCTTTGAAAATATGTTTAACTAGTATTCATGAGTATTGCGACTATTTATGACAATTATTTTGATAATTAATAACTCTTGCTTAATAAACCGTAAATAATATTTCTCCATTAATCACAACCGGAAGACAAGTCAACTGTAATACTTACAGAGATGAGGGAACTCAACAAAGTTTTCCAATTACGAAAATAGCTTTACCGAAACGCTTCAAGTTTAAAAGTAAATTTATAACGTAATCTCCTACAAGCACTCACAATTTACTTTGTGTATTTATTTCGTTTATTCTTGTAAGTATTGATTATTAGGTACCTTAATTAAAATCGTTATATCATCACTTGAGACGTAGCAGTGGACTGGTCTACATAGATCTACCTTTTCCCTGATGACTTACATAGTTGTGGGGATAATAATGTTGTCCCTGCTTCAGCACTGGTCCATGGTATGTAGACGGGTGTTGGAGACTCGATCATTGTTCGGCAAGGTACAAACGGGCTCGTACAGTTCCTTGAAATCTGCAAGGTCCAAGCTTGGAGTGATCACATTTCATAACGTCGTTTCAAATACTTATTTCATCATGATGACGATGATGAAGAAAAAAGTTTACCATCATGTATCGGCCAACATGGTGGTTAGTGGTAACTGTCGTCTAGGTATATTATGGCCACGATCTTGAAGGACCGCAGCACAGTCACAAGTTAACAGCTAGGCTGAAAAATACGTTGTCAGTACTTTTAGGTACCTGTTTCTATTTTTGTTGTTTTTTTATAGTTATATACTCCATTTCAATATTAGTTCTAAGTATCCTTGACCAAGTAAAAATAAATCTTACATATTTATTCAAATAATTTACTTGTTGAACTGATGGAAGATATTGGATAATAGTTTAGTGTAACTAATTTATTTCTAACACCGGTTGCTCTTGAAACAAACCAGTTAGCCAAATCTATTTTCACATCCATAGTAATAGACAGCTAAAATAATTCAACTGAGTGCTTTAACTGAAAAATTGCGTAAATATAAAAATGAGAAACAGACTTCGTGACGTCATTGTTAGTGTTACACAAATCAAACTATTTTGTATTTTGGAGTAAAATACTCGTCTCTGTTGCGTGTTCTTATTTTATCTTCCAGAGGTATTTCAGCCGTTTGGTTTCACCCGTATTAACTCAGTAAAGTGAAGCATTATCGTTAAATATGTGATGTAAATATGTAACAATTACATTTTAAAATGTAAATCAATCATTCCTAATACTGACTGTAAACATTTAATGGCAAAAGTCTTAAGAAAAAAGTCTATATTACTTAAGCAATAGTATTCTAAAGCGATTCACACAAAATACAACTTTTTAGTTCTCTTATTTAAGAATAGACATTCGGCCCTGAAGAGGCCGTGACATTGAGGAATGTGCCTAAAAATACAGTGTTCTTAGTAAAACTCTCAAGTATCAGAATACAAACGATAAATTACGTTATTCAGAAGCATACCACAATGAGAAATTAAATTTGATGGCATTGTTAAAGTGAAGAACCTCGTTAGCGGAATAATAAAATAATTGACTAATGGTTGCGCTTTTAATATCTATATTTATTTAGTTTCTTATTCTTATAATCTAATACAAAATAGTAAAATTGCACTAGTTTACTGAAAAAACAAAAAAAAATTATTGGTCCTTTTTGGTTCCAGATATCCAAAATGGAGACGGATAAGATGTCTACAGCTTCATCAGTGGGCGCAGAGAGACGACCACTGATGCAAGCACTGGTGCTCGAGAGGCGCATCTTGTTTGCATGCACTATTCTCGTGGGGTTATGCACTTTCGTCTGGATTACTGCGGTGTGCACGGAAAAGTGGGTGCATATAGAAGGAGGCAATGGTAAGATAATTGTATGGAGAATTTCATTCATTTTCGTGTTGCTTGCTTGAATAGTTTTTTCATTACGAAAGTGGTGTTTTTGAGTTTGCTATTTCGAATAATATATTGTATTATTGTAAACAGAGATATTATTAAACGTTTTTGCGTAGCTTTTCATTAGTTTTCTCAGTCATATTATATTATTAGTAGCTGAATTATTTTTATGAATCCAAAGTTCAGTGAGATTCAGTTTAAGATTTTATCGCCCGTTAACACCATAAAGACATCGTTAAACTATTTGTAACACCAAATAACGCCATCTGTTTACTTTATTCTATAATATCTGTCGGTTTGTGCTGTGAATTCAACCGTCATACTAGTTTGAAACATTTGTACAAACCTTTGAATAACGTTATTATGAGCGGGAATAAAACACGTATTAAACTATTGCATATGAATTAAGATTTAGAAGAAGAATATACAAAAGATTAACCTAAGTGAGGTGATGAGCCTATAAAAAAAACAAAATCTATCACATTACTTATCAATCGCAATCAAACAGGGAACAGCTGAAAAACAGCAGCTTTCTTTAAAATAACTTTTTGTGGAGCTGCTGTCTTTTTGTCTTGCTGCGACATATACACACAGTCACATGGTTTTCCTTTTAAAAAAAAGTCTTATACATATTAACAAATAGCCTAAAAACGTAAATTTAATCAAAAATATATTTTATCAAAAGCGAGTAAGTGCTCTATGAATATATATATATATATGTTTTGTTACTTTGAATAATATTTCCTCTTAATCATCACCTACACATATCTTCCCGCTCGGCATAGCTATGGGAATTTTAGTTCATTTTCATTTTCAAACCATCGACCTGCATATGTGTATAAACATGACAGATTTTAAATACTTTGGATTACCTATTAAACCTTTAAATACCTATCCAAAGTTAAATAATATTATAAAATAAAAGTTGATAACATTTTAAAATAAGGTCTTTCTATATTTTCTCTGCAAAAAGTTAGTTTTCAAACGGCCAGTCCACACATACACTCATGATTTAAAAAAAGGGAACACAAAGCTTTGTCAGAGTATTTTAAATTTCACTACCTGTCACATCCAGCCTAGAACACAGCTCACCAAAAGCTCAACTGTGTTATGTTATGAATAGAAATACTACGTAGGTTATCATATATATGGTGTCCTTCAGATAAATTACTATGATTGGTAACTTTTTAGTTGGTCCTTTAATAAAATAGTCCAAATTACTATGATTGAAAACATCAATAATCACAATCCAAATTATTTTTATTTTCACAAAATCAGTCTAACACTAACACTGACTATGCGCGGAAGATAATTGTAACTCAATATGTGAACTGATTCTTGAGATACATAACCATTAGTACTAGTAATTAATACAATATTTACATTTAATTCTAGACTGTAAGAAATATTGAAAGACTTTTGTGAAATAAAATTATTATTAATAATTACAAGCTTCTAGTTGCATTATTAATTAAAGTCATGTGAGTTCATCGCCCGCCGATCTATTTTTGTTTTGCTCTAAAAGCAGGATACTATAAATATCTCAAGCTGTTTATGCTGAATGTTTATAATTGTTTCGGTCACATTTTTTGTATTATCCAAACGTTATACTTGAGGTTGTCTGAGGACCAATTATTGTACCGTTTATTACACATTTAAGCGTTTGCCTTCCCATTTATTATACACACCTTTGAAGTTATTTATTTTAAAACTTTATTGCGCAAACGAAACTGTTCAAAGGCACACTTAACGTCGAACGGCATTCTTACCAGTTAACCTAAGGATATACAGAAAAATTTATGTGATGCGGTTGAAAAACAGTACCAAATAAAATAAAAACAAAAAATATAAGCAGTTAAGAAACAGCAGTGAAAAGTATATAATTATGAAAATAGAATACATACTTATATATGATACCTATAAATGATAAAACGAAAGATTACACTATGTAATATGACAAAGAAATTAAAACAGACAAAGAATCCTTCTAGAAAACAAAGCTTAACTTTTGCCTAAAAGAAACTTAAATAAGCCAATTTAACCTCTAAAGGTAGTCGTTTAATTTTAAACAACCAATTTCAGGTATTTACTATTCTATTTGGCAGATAGTTGACTTGATTAATATGCTAATATGAATAAATTTTTCAAATAGTTCTGACTTCAGAAGTAGTAGAACCAAATGTAAATATACATAGTTGCCATGAATAAATTATGATTAAAATACCTTAATCGAGATTAGAACTTACCACTGACTTCCCGCACAGCATGAGTATGGAGAGTTTGAGCTTTAAGCCGGCTAGCACGTTCAGTTCACGATCGCCCAAATTAGCAACTGTAAGGTGAGCGAAAAATACTGTCTTAATTACCACCGTGGTACTCAAGATAGGAATAGTGGTACGAAAGGTACGAAAAGCAATCGATACCGATTAATCTTCGATCGATCTTAGATCGGTAGTTGTACCCAGCTTCCGAACCGCATTGGTACCACGTTTTGGATAACAGCCTTATCACTCTATAGCCGCTCGAACGTATCACGCGTGCAGACAATAGATTCATGTATGTTGTATGTATGTGTGTTGCGAGTTTCCACCCGTGCTACGTACGACCGAATAGGCATGCTGTATGAAAAAGCCTGTGGATTACTTTATAAGCTAGTTAGTAGTGGGATATAGAGATTTTAGTGAAATTGATGAAGTAAAAACTAAAACACATCTAATACTACCATCACATTTTTATTGCAGTGGTAAAAATAGTGCTCATGGTAGTAACGTTGCTACGTACGTAACATACATTAATACAGACGTCAACAAAAAATTACAGGAAATGCCGCAGATTAAACACTTTTACACTAAAATATAAAGCTTCTGACTCATGTCACGCTCATACTGTGGTATCTTACATTCTGTTTTCCGTCACAGATAAGTGCTAATATAATTGGAGCACGTGTACATCTCAAATATATTAGTTTATCTGGAGACGAAATGCCCCATCAACGGACTAAGCAAGGCAGGCCAAGTTTTAAAGGCGTAAGATCAATTTGTTAATGTAATTAGGAGGATTGTTTAAAGTGATTTCATTTGTTTCTCAGATGTTGTACATTATAATAAGTGGCTTTAAGGCTTATATAGTGCATAAGATATATACGAATGCATTATGAATCGACTAGAAGTAATACCATGGTCTTATAGAAAACTGACGTGAAAAATAGTGTTGTTTCGCTAAGTGATCACTCACTGTTACTGGTTACTGGAGGGTAAACTTCTCCTGCCTCCCATTTCACCATATTTCTTCTTCCATCTTCGCGTTGAAACTTCGGCAATATGCTCGTAGCTAGTTCGGAGTGACAAGTGCGTTGCCACAACTATGGCTATTAACAATTTAAACTTCTAGCCGCCAGGATTCCAGACACAATAGAAAATCTATTGTTTTTGATGGATATATTCGTCAGCGTCGGTTACAGGGTTAATTATGCCATGAAATTTTTAAAAAAACTTCTACTTTTTAGTAAAACAAAAATTAGTTAATAATTGACTTGTTTTAAACAAATATTAAAATTAAAAATAACTACTTTGTCAATATTACTTTTCACTTTCACAAGTTAGAAAGGCTCACTACTGAGTATTTTTTGCAGTACTAAATATCCTGTCTAAAGAATGTTATGCACTTCTGTGTTTCGTGACGAGTGTAGCTAGTCAAATCACTGGTTTGAAAACTCTGGTCTCGGGTGAATGGTGACAGGTGCAGGGATGTATTAAAAAAAATGCCCATCGTCAGTTGTTTATTAACTTCTCCATTGCATCTTTATGGTTAGCTTTGCCAACAGGTGAACGAACTGCTCGTAAAATTTGCTTCATATAATAAGAAAAACAAATAACAATGTCAAACTTCAAAAAAAAAATATTTTCGAATTGACGAATAAAATTAGTGACTAATTACAAAATATAAATGAAGAAAAGATGTCGATACGGTACGATAAACGTGACAAAGTTCTTTAAATTTTAATTTAATATTTAACTTGGCACATTTCCTTCTGCGGAATAACGTGTCCGTTGTAATAATATTAATTACTCGCAAACAATCTGGAAGACAGCCAAGAGTTAGCATTGAGGGGGCTATTACCACTGTCAATTATTTCCAGGTACTATTACTGGCCAGTAATACAAGCATCAAATTAACAAATAAAACGCTTTGCATTCTATTTATAAATTTGAGCAGCACCGGCACCATTTGTGCGATAATACCAGAGGATAATACCTACTAATGCACTTAAATTTTAAAACACATTAAAAATGAAACAACTCAGGTGGCCAGATAGTTTCAAATTATGTTTACGAAGGTTTTCATAAATTATGTTATACTCTGACATTCATAAACATAATTTAATTTTATAAAGCAAATATTTTTTATGCATATAATATTAGGTAATATTTGCTACGCACCGAACTCTACATTTTCTTACAAAGAATATTTTTTGATTGTATGTCATGACCTCGTCGAGCCCACATCGAAATATGGGCTTTAGTTATAAAGTTTATCACAAACCTTTCGAAAAGGCGCTTTTCAAAGGTTATATTGATCTCCATAATTTTCACTACTTACCATTTACGTGCCTTATGAAAATCTATCGAAGGCCGCCATGTTATAAAATAAGTATATTTATTAATCAATTTTATTTCCTAAAGCAAGAGTAAAACACAGGATAGCTTTTAATCAAAGCAAAATGTTGACGCTTTTATATTAAGCTCGCTTAAAAGTTGAACCTCTATCAATTATTATAATTCTTTCAAAATCTTAATGTACTAAATATTTATGACGTTATGTTTTCGTTTTCAGACGCGATTACCATTAAGTTTTCATTGCCTTGTCTTATAACGTAGTTCCTAAATACTTTAAAAAATCGCAATAATAAAATACGGAAATATCGTTCACATATTGTTAAGCACATCGCTTATAACATTACCCCAAAGTTTTTTTTTTTTACTAAAAGGGAATAAATTATAAAAAAATACACAAAGACCAAGTTGGTAGCTAGTTGTATCTTTACTAAAATAATCATCAATTTCTTTTTACGTTTTTGCTTGGTTTAGTTTGGTTCTACTTAAGTATATTTATTTTATCTGTGGTTCTACTCAAAATCTATCTATAATATAAGCAATTCTCTGATTGTTTTAATTTTAATTGTTCTAAGGTAACACTTGATATACTTGAGTATAATCAAACTGATATTATTTTTGTTTAAATGTATATTTTTTACACCTTTCCCAATTGTCACCAAAGTCATTATGTTAGATTAGTTCAAGTAGTCTGAATGGCGATGCCTGAGTAATTGTTATTAATATGTTCTTTGTATAATAACGTTTTGATAATGTTTACCAATATACATATGAAATTTATATATTTTTATTTCAGGTGTTCACTTACCCGCGAAAGGAAGGTACCTTATGTACAGTTCGGGCGTGTGGGAGATGTGCAGACATGTGTTCCAAGCGGATCTCACTAATAATACAGAAGGAAACATCACATCAACTGCCGCATCCAAGCTTCAAGACGATATAACGGGGCAGAAGGGAAAGTTCTTTATGCGTAAGTTTTTCCATATTGTACATACATACTATTTAAATGCCTCACGTAAACGTGAGGATTTTAAAAAAAATGTATATGATCAGATAATGCAACTCTGCAAGCGTGATGAGTACATTTGTAGACTTAAGGAATTCTAACATTAAACGTCGTTAATTAACTTTCATTAAACGTATTCAAGCCAGGATACATAATCTTAAAGCTGTGTATCCATCATTAGTTTAACACCGTAATTTCAATAAATACTCTGCAGTAAAACCGATCTTAAGATATTTTTTATCATAATATTTTAAAAAATGCCTTTGTATCATATATTGTGTATCTTGTTCAAATTAAAAACAGTTTTGACTGTAAAAACTTATTCAACACCGGAAGCATTTCAACCCTTGCCAACATATAAGATTGAGGCGGTAACATTAACCCCTTTACGATGCGCGAGCTCTTTGTTAGGCCGGTTCTATGAATGCCCGTTAAATAAATAAACAACCCGAAGTGTTGTGGGATTCACGGGAATTTTCACGCAAACTTACCGATTCGGTTTATTTTCACCCGCCTTCTGCTTTTGCTCCATCGGCTACTCCATTAACTAATGTAAGTTTACTTTTCAATCAGGTTATTTTCATGTGTTAGTTAAATTTGGTAACATCAATTTCCACAGGCTCAGGTTACTACTGTGATAGTATTGTATGCTGTTTCAGGTAAAACTGAACGAATAAGACTGATTCCGTTCATGTTGAAATGTATATGATGAAAATAGAAAAAATAGTTCTATTTTCATCATATACATTTCAATGCATATTCATCAACATACGTTAAATTTCACACAAAGCCAACTAAATCCTAAAACAGAAGCACGTTATCTAAAACACGATTTAAAAGAAAGGAATATTTCAACACGATCACAATGATCATTTTAGCGGGTTGCTTCTTGTTTATAGCAATGGGTATTTACCACAAACACAACACAACTCAACAAGACTGACTGACGTAACTAACCCACAAATTAATCGTAAATCTTGACTAGCTGGCACATACACGAGCGGTCAATCGCTGACAATGTTCTGCTTATTATAAACCTGTCACTGTTTCATTTTCATTGTTTATGATTAAGATTATTTTTCTAAAGGTTTTCGAGTTTATCAGCTTTTGTATGCATGTACGTTTTTTAGGTACAGCTCATAACGCTGGGATGAATTTTAAATACGGTGCTGGTTAAATATGGATGTTGTAAAAATGACGCCAACTTACAGTTTAAGGGGAGGTTAAAAGTCAAGTTGATAATATTTTTAACTGTTTTAAAACACTTGATTTTTCCCTGTAACACTTTTAACCAGCTTTTCGTATTGTGTCTGGAAAGTTCTCAATTCAATGAATTTTATGTCTTATTTCTAAAAATTGAACAGTAAATTTATTTACCGGTTCAACAACAAAAAAAAAATATGATTAAGTTTTGTTCATTTTCGCCTTGTTCTCTTGTTGTCAAGGAAAACCAACTCGAACTTTTAGTTATAAATAAATTAAACACAATAAATACTAGCCTTCAAATCTAGAGTTTAGAATCGATTTTCTCTCTGTAGTGCCACAGAAAACAATCGCAGAACAACAAATAACAATGTTGTACTAATTTATTCACGAGCCAAACCATGTGAACGTCGTTAAACATGAACATACTGTTAGTTAATATTTATTGTTAGTACACAAAGAGCATTGTACTGCCTTGAAAATTATTTCGTATGGCTTTCCTAATACAGTTGTTTCTTTTAAGGGTCCGAACGATGGTATAGCAGAAGTCCGGAACGCCAAAAGCTTTTAAACATTATGATAAAAGAGTAAATTGGTAATCACAAAACGGTTAATAATTCATGGACTCCATATCAACTTACGTTCCTAATAATACTGGTCAAATAAATATTTTTTTAGAATGCACGAACAATATTCATACTAGTAATTTATGTACCTACGAGTATAATATATTCTTCTTATATTTCAATCTGCATGAATAGATGGATATTATATAAATATAAACGCTGTTTAACAAAATTATTCAATGTTTACAATCATATTTGAAGCTACAATATATTAACTTTCTATGAAGACCAACTTTTTAATTCAAAATTTGAGATAAGAGTCTTAAATACGAAGGGTCCTCGCCCCAGCGAAATGTGTTCCGCGACAGAAGTGTTTTTTATTATTCTTTTATTTCCGAAAACATTTCATTACTTTTCCCGTCGCTTTAGTTTTTAATTCGCAAACGTAAAACCATAAGATACGCAATAATATTTTGAGAACAATGGAACATCAGAAATTCCATCAAGCTTGGGTTTGAAATCTTATGTATTCAATTAGATTACAAATTGAATTATGTTGATATAAAGGCATTACTCAATATGATGATATTTCCAAGAAGCTTAAGGGGATTCTTGGAAATACACGTTTATACGGTAAAATTTGTAATACAATTTTAGACCTACTGTAATTTAAGAATGACTAGTACTTGCCGGTAGCCCATGGATGTTAATAGCCAAGGAATGGTCTGCATAAATGGTTTATCCAATCAAGTTTCATGACAATGTCTGATTTATTTTCATGAGGACAGATAGCCTTCTTATCTTAATTTAATTTCTTATCTTATATTTTTTATGTTAACACTAGTTAACCCTGTGAGATTTTATTTTCGATCTCTCTCTCTCGCTTTCTTCAACGTATCGCATTCCACTGCGATACTGCATTATCGATATTAATAAATAAATATCCACTGACAATCACACAGCGCCATCTAGCCCCAATATAAGCATTAGCCTGTAATAGGAATTTCTAACAGACAAATTATTTTATATTGTCTTGATTTTTGGTAGATAATAGAATTTAGTACGTACTTAAAGTTAGCTACCAATCATTTGCAAACAATTATTAGTTCTTAATAGTTATTCAAGCATGTGAAGTAAGATATCGTTTTCTTCTTTTCACATTACTGGGATCTTTGTATTCATATTCCGTAACTTGCGAGCAAACTGATCTTTCTCTATATTGTAGGTCTTAAAGTAGAACGTGATGTCACTACAAGATGTGGAGTGAATAAAATTATCGTTAAATATTCCTGAATATGAGATTCTACTAAGCTTTGCGAATGCTTGCAGACGAAAGCTCTATGAACTCATAAGATTATTAAATGATCATTCATATCACCCCTTCACAAAAGTTTTTTATACGGTATTTTATTTAAATTTCATATGTTATTCATAATGATCTTAAAATAAAGCTTACCTTTTCTATGCCCAAACCCACTACGGTTGCGCATAGAAAAGGTAGCTTTATATTTAAAGGTGGTTTAGTAACCACGAGGGAATTTAGGCAGCCAGTCAAAGTAACAAATATATTCTCGAATACAAAATCGTAACTGTTTTTGTAAATTTTGTGTTACTGAAGACCGGGCAACTGAAATGAACGACCTTCATTGTTGAAAGTCAAACCGGACACACAAACTTCATACTTTATATAAAATAAATAATAAACATTTTATTCTAAGAAATAATAAGATTAATATAAATGATACAAAAGTTTTCTTACTTATTACATTTTCGTATTTATTTCGTATGTGTAATACCAGTTTTAGTTACACTTTAGGTATCTATGAGTTCTATTTCGAACCTAAAATTACTGGTTCCTTTAAGAACGATTCATGAAAGATGCTTAAATAATTTTAAGTGCGATGGCAGTTACGGAGCTGAAATTGTTGTATATTTTTCCTAACACATCATTATTCAATAAATTAATAATCAATAAATATCCACTGACATTCACACAGCGCCATCTAGTTACATGATAAGCGTGAAACTTGTATTATGGATACTAAAAACGGATAAACATACTAATATATATATTTTTTGTCAAATTATTACAAATACACATTTATGTATACATAGAAACACCAGAACAATACAAACAGACATGTTCCATGAACAAGAATGTTTTGTACTACCCGGTTGTTAAATCTTGTATATAAAAAATAAATAAAATAATACGAACGGTAATTTATATTTCAGTATTCATTGTAACAAACTTGACAACTTCGCAACTGAATGCCATCCAGAGGCATACAAACACATTTCAGAGAAGGTTCTAAATAAGATCATGTTTTGTTTCAAAACTACACACCCCAGTAATATGTAGTCAGACCGGGTGTGTTGAAAAGGCATCGATGACAAAAGAGAACACTTAGCCTTGATTACTTAACTAATGGATCACGCCAGATACTGTAAATAGAATAACTCCGACTGGATCACAGCGTGACGTTGACATGCCTTTCCATTTTGGTTCTCCCCGGGGAGCGCATGCAGTCAGTGTGGATGCTAGTGGTTTAATTTATTGTTCATGTAACCAAGTTCAGTTTTGTGGGGTTAGGTGCTGGTAAAGCATTATTTATTGCAATGTAAAATATTTCGATTATCAGTCTTATATTTTTTAATATATGTTTGGTGCATTTTGTGACCATAACTAGGAAAAATATACCATGAAATATAATTACTGACTCTGTTTGTCTGAACACTAGTAGACTTGTGCAAGCAACTGAGTGAATTTTCCAAAATATAACAACAGCTGCATCGTAAGAATTTGTATTTGTCAAAGTTGCTTCTAGATAGAACTCGAATTTATAATATCTTTGTCATTTATGAGATTTTCTTTAAAAATTATAACGTTTAGTAAACTATACTCCTACCCAATCAGAATAAGCCATATAACTCCATATGTTAACATAAATCCTGAGAATAAATCAAGTAAATAGCAAACACGTACTTTAGATCAACGCCAAAATTGTAAGGTGCACAAACACTCGGTTCACTCTCTACACGCGGTGGAGCTAACTGCCTACTTAAAATTAAAAACTGCTGAAGATGGGAGGTGCAGGGCGAAGGGGTTCGCGGGATGCTAGTCGTTTCGGTATTTAAATTATTATTGAATTTGAAAAACAAAATTTGAAATAATCCTCTTTATCCTATTCGTCTCGGTCTACCTATAAAAATAATATCATTTGTATTTTTTACTCAAAATAACTAAAAAAAGGAGATAAATATCTAAGCATACATCAAAGACGTAATTTACGAACAAATAAATATTACAAATGTGCTAGTGTTTATATTAAACATTATGTGTAATGTGCTGTAACATAATGCACCTGTTTCGAAGAATAAGCAATGACTCAAGCTTACGAGTAACATTATATTCATTACAGATAACTTTAGGTATTGTAAACTACAGATATTCTTGGCTTGTTTGATATTAAAATAAAGAATGCTTTATTTGTGGAGTTATAGTGGTCAGCTAATTATTTAGAAATCTATCTATCAAGCCTATCAGCAAGATAATTAAACTATATGGGGCCGAAACATATAAGATTGGAAACGTCTGGGCAAACGTAGTTGTATCCCCAGCCACGTGATGGGCTAATCTGAAAATGGTGGCTAGCAGAGATTGGATGCAGATTGTCTATTACCGGAATAATTAGCGCTGTTTAAGAAAGGCTTAGTTGTGGATGATTGATTGACTGATGACCTGACTGTATCTGTAACTGTGATAAGCATCTTTTTACTTTCCTTGACATGTCCGTATGCACATTTTGCGCACCATACTAAAAGAAGGATCTTTTTTTTCTTATTTTGAAAGTAATTCTTCATTGGCCTGATAATGAGTTAGTCCCTTTACTATCAACTTAGATACATAATTGTTTATATAAACGTAGCATTCCACAAAAATAATTTAGGACGTGAAATAAAAGTGATTCGTACGATCAATGTGGCATTATGGTTCAGAAGTTGCAAGCAAACAAGTTTGTGCAAGATTGGCGTTTCTATGTTGCTTAGTACCCATATTACAGGCTATGGGCTAGATGGCATTGGTGTATAATCTATTATTATTTCTAAATTATTTTTTAGATATGTATATGTTGGTAGATATACCTACTATTATTTATAAATTCATTTTCAAAACGATTACTTATGCCTACATTTTTTAATTCTCAGCGTAATTATTGAATGCGTGTACTTACTCACTCAATATTCGCCAGGTGGGATATAAACTAAAACTATCATTATTAAATAAAACCGGAATTTAGGAAGCCTGTCTAAATTCACACGTAGAATAAACACCGCTTTCAGTTCAACCCACACAATGAGATTTATAGTCACCGATAAAAATACCACTACGGTTCTTTTAAGTCTCGCCGAACGCTGGGTTGTGTCGTGGAAATAAATAAACAAAAACGTGTTGAGATAACGTGACGAAAACGGAATTGATGGGAATAACAATTGTGATGTAGGTACAGCTCGTTTTGCTGGACTTATGCAAACGGTAAGCGGAACCGACGATATGCACTGATTTAATTAAATTTTGTTAACACTGTCTCATAAAACGTCTTTGATTGTGTCAGATATTTATAATGACAATTTCAATCAATCAATCTACCACATTCTAGCGCCCACTGAAGGCGTATGCGTAGTGATGGGAGCGTCGGTGACTTATTGTTGTGGACTGTTGCCTTCGATCTGGAGGGTACAGGCTCAAATCCCTCCATGTACCATTGTGTTTTAGAGTTTTCGAAATAATAATTATGTACGTTTATCGGACGGTCTTACGGTGAAGAAAAACAACTTGTGCGCAGGTTCTGCGAAGATATTCAAACCTTGCCTGCGTGGACGACTAAGGCCTAATTACCCTTTATAGGCACGCTTGTGCCACTCGATGGGGATATCAAATGAGCCGATAATGATGATGCGTTCAATTAAATACAGATAAAGCAATTTAAGTATGTGATACTTGGACAATATAATTATAACTTTCGGTATTTAAACAGATGAGCATACCTAGCTAGTTTATCCGGGAGTTCAGGACGTTGGGTGCCACCTACAAAAACCCTTTTTTGTTTTGCATTAAAATTATGGTGAAATTCTAAACCATGTATTGTTTAAAATGATTAAGCAACAATATTTTTCCAACCATAATTCCCAATTCTCCAATTATGCCGCTTCTATTATTTTATTTCAAAATAAACACTTTAGAATTTGATTATTGTAATGCAGAAAAGTACCTAATTAAAAGATTAAAATATTTTTTCACGTCAAGGAAAATAAATAAGATATATTAAATGTATTAAAGACAATTTCTAAGAGAAATACATATTTGAGATATTGTAGGAACTGAATTATTTTACCGCGTTTTTAATTTTCTGTGCCATAAATCTTGGAATTAAAACTTCAAACACGACGCATATTTTAATCCAGACAAATCATTAAAAGAGATTTACAGTTTAGTTTTGCTAATATATTTCTTTTATGTGATCATAAAGCAATTCCAGACAACTGGAAGAAAAAATGAATTAACCGAACAACAATTACCAATGTTTATAGGTTTGTTCCTATTATACATAATATATGTATAGAATATTGCCAATTTATTTATTTCTCTCTATATCAGATTACAATGCGTGGTTATATTTTATTTGTAAAGCGATATGCCCACAATACCCAAACTACGGGAACTTAACTTTAAAATATTTGATTTCACAAAACAAAGCGGCACGCCACACAGTGTCACGTATAGGTATTTTACAACCCTGTCGAATTTCCCCTGAACCACTCCAAAGTGCCACTCGAAGTCCCTCCAAACTCAGCCAATCGACTACTCGAACTTATTGAGGCTTTCCAGATTGGCTTACGATTTCAATCCTTGCCTCTTATCTATTGAAAATGTATCAAAAGTGTATTTGGTTTTTTAAAAGAGTTTCTCAATAACCCGGTTATCTAGAATTTTTGTACAGGGTATCGATTCATACGTGAAAATATCTTGGTTCTTATAGAATACACAAAAATTATATGAAGTTTTTAAGATCGTTAAGTCACAAATTGGCAAAAGATCTGCAGTCCGTCTACCTGTTGATGACTGTATTATGAGTAACTGTCTTACTACCTAACGTACCACCAGGTACACTACCTGCTTAGTTGTTAATTTATATATTAATAGATTTGCTACCTACTGTTAGACGGAAATGAAACGACCAACGCTACCCATCCCTAATCAATTGAAGAATGATGTCACGTCACTAATATCTCTCTCTTGACATTAGCATTGTACCGGAAACAGTCATATTTGTAACACTAAGATTAATTATCAATAAATATTGTTTTAAACTTAAGAATCATTTAATAGAATTCAGAAGTGGGATAAATAAACCAAAAGCTATATGTTTTACAAGTAATTTCAAGTCGATAATATGTTTTGTGTGCTCTTGATAAATTGGTCACCACGTTACATTAAAACTTATTGCGAAGTTCCGATTAACTTCCCATTGCAGTTTCCAAGGGATAATAATAGTTTGTATCTTATTTTAAATGGAAAAGTTAAAATTCAAATATTATACACTTAATAACGGATGCAAAAAGTATATCGATGAAACAAATGCGCACAAATTTGTACAATGACTTGCGTTATTTAAACCAATCCAAGTGCTAGGAAAAGACGAGCACAACTATTTCATATGCATGGGGTAACATTGTATTAGTTGAAGAAAAGCACTGTGTATGAAATCACACAGCCGAATTACTAATGCAACAATTTGTTCCTGCATGTTGGTGAGATGTATCTTTTGATCTTAGTTTTATTTGTGATATGTTCACATAAAAGTGCAAATTAATCTAATGATAATCTAGTTCTAGATCTAGAACAATCCACTTCATTTCATTTTTACACTATATTCCAAAAGATTCCAAATTGCATATTACTTTAACAGTTTTAAACAATTTATAAACCAATCAGTGAATCTTAATTTCAATTTATTCACATAATGTTAGTGCTATGGATAACTTTGATGATATGAGTGTGTATTGTTTGCCCTATTCTTATAACAATATTATTTATGTGTAAGTGCTTATGCTTGTCTTATGGATTGTGCAAATCATTACAAGCAGTCACATAGCAGTTAAAGTTTATCTTCTTCATCAGACAGAGTAAATACACAGTATATAAACAAATAATGATAAAAGTATAATTAATAAAAATATAATGATCCTCTTGGTTAGATTAACATGTTAAACACCATTGGGTGTGATTGCTGGATGTCAGACAATTGCATTTCTATTTTATCCCGAATTGTAGTGTTCAATTTATGATACAACTGTAAAGGACAAGTTATTATCATTGTGTATCAAACCTGTCAGCGGGGTCCCTTATTTTAATTATCTTCAATGCTAAGAATTGATAATGAGAGCCAAGTAGTTATTGTGTTGGGTGTAGTGACATCATATCAGAGTGCAACCTGCACAGCAATACCCATAGAACATTGGATTCATAATTTGGAGAATACTACTTAAAAGGCATGGATGGGATGAATGAAATTTGATTTGTAACTTTACAAAGTAAATGGTTATGCCAAGGGATGGTATGAACAGCATCCTATAAGCATTTAATTTGAAATTATTAAGTTTCAATGGTGATTAAATTTGAATGTAGGTTTTGTATTAACTAAAATTAATAATCTCAAATTAGAGAGTCAGTGATTAGTGAGGATGCCAAGCAAAGAGTATTGAGTTTTATTACATTAAATTATGGAAAGGTATGTCATGCCATGTGAATTATGAAGTAATTACTGTGGGTTTAAGTGATACTGTTGGTAAAAAATGCTTCTTGTGGTGGGCTAAGTCTGTTTGTTGCAGAGCAATTATCTTATACTTGGCCACTGTTACCAATGTGATCAGTTGTGGAAAGCATCATGTTTAAAAAGGTTAAATGGATAGTGTTAATTTATGTTCCAGTATCATGTTTAAAAGAAAAGGTCAAATAGATAGTGTTTTACTTTGGGATAAATTCAAAATCTATTTATTCAATTTGAAGATTATAATAAGCACTTATGTAAGGTATTAAGTTAAAAGATGCTGAAAGATAAAAAGATCAAAATGAAATCTATAGAATGATGAATAACAAAATTAAAAAGTGTTCTGTTAAAAAAAAAGGCTTTCTTATGAAAACACCATTTATTATTGGTGTAACAAAAATGTTAATTTATTATTGGTGAATGACATAGAAGAGTGTAGAATGGAGTAAAGAATTGAAATGAATAAGGGAGTACAGAGGGGAGATAATAATCTTGAATTGCAGATACTTTGAAAAGGGAATTTTAAATAATATTTTTGACAAATGGATGTGGTTGCAAAGTTCTGTAAGAAATTAAGTGAAATTAGGTAACAAATTTTAACATTGTTTCTGATTGTGTCCAAAATTATGATGTTCTGGTAGTGCAGATATTTTCATAATGAGTTGTTCAGGAGACTATAAATATGTCTCACGTTATAACAATGGGCTGGAATTAAGTAACTTAATCCTACTATTTCAGTTTTAGAAAATAATGTTATGCCCAAATACTTAGATCTCTTAGTAATCAGTTTAAGTCAGACATAGATTTAATTACTGAACATTGGGGATAAAGAGCAAAGGAACCTACAGCATATGCAAAACAAAAAAAAATGTTCTTGTTGAAAAGTACACATTCTGATGGGAACACTGATCAACTTATTTATGTGACATACTACTTTAAAGCTTATAAAGATCACTGGGTAACTAAAGCAGAATTTGTAAACCTTGATATGGGACAGTGAAAAATTCATTCAAGTGTCCTCCTCACACTTGGAATGACTGTGGAGCAAAAGGATTATTTTTACTTTTAATTAATTTTATATGAAAGATAAGGTTGATGGCTCAAAAGCCTGGCGGCTGGTGCGTTTGTTTGGCGATCACACAGGTATGTGTGCAATGGTCATCGGATGGGTGACCGAAAAATGCAGTCTCGAGTTACTCCGTGCTTCGGAGGGCGGCTTAAGCCATTGGGTTGCCGTCCAGACTCCCAATAGTTGTGCTGTGGACTGTCCTTGCAGTGGATCGGCGTATGCTGAAGATAAAAGAAGAATATTATTCAAGAATAAGACAAAGAGCTTAAAGCTTGTTCTTATACCTGTCTCATTGGGAAGACTGAGTGCATTAACTTGTGTTTCTGGGTTCGTTATCGGATCATTGGCGTCGAACTGACAGGAATGCACCTGTATTTAAATCTGTTTATAAGTTTCCGTTAGACACGGAACTAGTGAGTCGGCTTTGGAGTAACCTCTGAGGCCAAAGATGTTAACTGACTTGTGATTTACGAAATGTTTATTATTATAATAATGGCGGTATGGCTGGATAAAGCCGTTCAGAGAATTGAGTTACGTTGCTAAAATGAAAGTGTGTTTTGTTTTAATTCAAAGGTTCTATTACAGCTGGAGAATCTTGAGAGCCTAAGACCTGGATTATCTATTTAACTATTAATCAAACTGTATGCTGGATCTTATTAAGTGATTGTCGTGCTACCAATCATTTTTGAAGTAACCTCTATTGGAGAAGCAGGCTCATCATCATTTATGATCCAACAAGTAAATGTCTTATACATTATTTTTGGATACTAAAGTTAATGCTTGCCTTCGGGGCCTGAACAGCACTGTCTATATTAACTATACAACCATAATACTACTATTTCCGTATTGGTTGTGAAGCACTTCAAAATGAAATGGGTAACGGTTGCTTATGTGCCTAATATACCATGCTT
This sequence comes from Leucinodes orbonalis, assembly GCA_019425675.1. Taxonomy (NCBI): domain Eukaryota; kingdom Metazoa; phylum Arthropoda; class Insecta; order Lepidoptera; family Crambidae; genus Leucinodes; species Leucinodes orbonalis. The sequence continues at coordinate 74,361 of PQWD01012795.1, read as the reverse complement.
GCTTTTAAGATTTTTTCAGATTTATCGCACAACTGCCTATGGGGCCTACACTGTGTTGTGATTTGCTTGAAAAGCCTTTTTGTTACTGCAACATCACCTGCCTTCGGAGCTTACATAATGTATTTTCGTTCAAATTGGTAATGGAGACTTGACTTATTATATATATATATATTATTACACTAGCCTACGAGATCAACCGAGTATTGCATCTTAGTTTGCTTATGGAGCCTCATTACACTTGTCTAAGGGACCAACTGTGAGTATGGTATCTCAGTTTGCTCATGGAGCCTTGTTACACTTGTCGAAATGACTAACTGACACTTGTCGAAATGACTAACTGTGTGTATTGTATCTCAATTGTTTATAGAACCTTATTACACTTGCCTACAGGGTCAATAGTGTGTACTTTATCTTAATTTGCTTACGGAGCCTTATTACACTGACTTACAGAACCAACTTTATGTGTTTTGCTTACGGAGCCTTATTACGGCGAACCGTGTGTTTTATATTTTAATTTGCTTACGGAGCCATATTACACTTGCCTACGGGGCCAATCGTGTGTAATGTATGTTAAATTTGCTAGCGGAGCATAATTACACATGCCTACGAGGCCAACCATGTGTATTGTATCTCGAATAGCTTACGGAGCCTTGTGAACACTGTTATTACTGTAACCTACGAGGCCTACAGTGTGTATAGCGATTTACTGTTATTACCAGCGTTATTAACCCTATTATCGCATTTGCCTGCGGGGCTAACAATGTGTTTGAGTTGTGACTTGATTTCACAGTCTTATTATGGTTTTATTTATAACACCTGCCTCCGAGACTTACAGTGTTTTGTATTGCAACTGGCTTGCGGAGATTTATGAATATTATTATTACACGTGCCTACGGGGCCTACAGTAGTATTGTATTAAAATTGATTAAAGAGCTTAATGAATATGCTTATTACGCTTGCGTTCAAGACTTACAGTGTGTTTTGTGTTGCAGCTTGCTTACGGAGCCTTATGATGATTGTATTTACACTTGCCTTTGGGCGCCTGCAGTATGTACTGTTTACCGACTGTACGGGGTAATGCTTAGTAGTCCACAAAACGCCGTACAGGATGATAGTAGAAGTAGTAGTAGTAGTTGTGTGAATCCGTTGAAGTGAAAGATTATCAAAGTTAGACGTAATATATTGATATAGTTAATGTACAAGTCAATTAGATGGCAAATCTTTCCTTTGGTAGTGGTGATAGCACAGTTGTTAACGGAATGATTTTGAAAGTAATCTTAAGAATAAGGTAAACATTAATAAGGTTACATGCGCGCGCCCAAATGTAGGTTGCAGCGTCAGTTAAAATGTATGTACGATGGCTTGCCCGTACATGTTGGCAACCCAGAGAAAAGAAAGATAAAAAGGTTAGATATAAAAGAAAGATATGCCAGTACAAAGCAAAAAATATAAACAATTAATTATCAAAATCAAACGAAATGTTAGCTTCTCCCCCGTAGCTCGTTGAGGACAATGGGCTCGCTGTTGTGGCACTCCTTGGTTTGTTGGCTGTTGAACTTTCTGTCTACTTGTAGTTTTCTTCATATGCTGCAATTCTATTTCTTCGTAAGAATGGTTCTGTACCTTACTTTTCTTGTTTCTAGTGCAACAGAGTATGTTTGGCCTCTTTATCGCTAACCATATGACAGTTCCAAGTATGGCTACGGCAAGCAGACTATAACCAAGGGCGTATTGGTGTATGTCATGGTTTGATATTCTGGAGGACATATTTTCATTCTGTTTTAATGAATGAATTCGTCTGTCAAGTTCTTGTATTTTGCCTTCGGATTCCGATGATTTGTCTGAAGTAGTAATTGAGAAGCGGTGCTGACTTATGTCAACTATGTTGTTCACTGTCGAGTTCAAGTTCGGAGGATTGAAGATAGAATCGTCCATTTCCGTCTTCGTATTGTACTCATTGTGTGAATAAATAGAAAAGTCTGTTGCTTGTAAGACACACCCTTGTACTAACGTTATTATGCTGGATGTTGTCATAGTATGCGATGTGACGTCGCTTTTGCATACTGTGCGAAAAGTGCAAACTCCGCAGCAAATCGCTAGCCAAGTATTCGGCGCGTGTAATGCGATCCACACGTCACGGCACGGAATCCCCTTGACGTCACACGGTGTACTCGAACGATGACTCAATAGTTTAGCCTCACAGGGAGCCTTGTTGTTGTGTAGAGTAAACACTGGCATATTTTTGTAACAAATGAAGATAGTCGGTTCTAGTTGGGAGCAACGTTTCAAGTCATCTTCAGTTGCGGAAACGTAGGTGCTCTTTTCAAAGTTTACAGCGATGTACTGTGTTTGTATTTGAACCATTGTAGTTATGCTTTCAGTTATCACAGGAAGTGGGATCGCTTTATACAGAAAAAAGTCTTCATCTGATGTAAGTGGAATATGAACTTCAAATAAAAAGTAGTTTGAAGTTACTCGAGCCTTTGCGAAGAGTAGTTTGTAAATGTTCTTGAAGTCCTCTCTTGTGTTTTGTACTGGTAGGGTCATCGATTTTGGTAACTTTCCAGAAATGTAATTTAACTGTTTAAGTAAGGTTACTGGTGTGAGTAAGTGGACGTTTAAGTGACCTTTATAAACGTCGATCAAAGAATCGAATAGCATCTCTTGCATTTCTTTCATGTTTTTGATAAGAAGGTATGTTGTGAGTGATGCTGAGTTGAAGTAACTAGTAGCCATCATGGCTTCCATGACTGACTCAACCTTGGCCAAGTTTATATCAGTTTGGTTCATGTAGGCTTCCATCATTGCGAAGTGTCTGTTTATGTTGTTTTCAGTTTGTCTTAATACGTTGTTTTCAAGTTCCACAATCGAAGTCTGATTTTTTATTAACCCAAGTAAGTAATTTTCATTGTTTTGTATGGCGTCAATGTCCTTTTCGTAGTTGTCCGCAAATTGTTGATCCAACACTCCAAATAGACCACGTGCAATAGATCCGACTCCGTTTATTAAGCCTCTTTTTTTCTTTAGATAAGTGCTTGTGAGGCGATAAGAGTATTATGTTGTAATAGTCAAGTAGTTCTTTTTCGTGAGCTATTTGTTCCAAGGTAGTTTTGCAGTATCTAGGATCTGTTCTGTCGCACAAGTCGTTTAATCCTTGAAGATAATTATCGACCTTGTTTATGCTTGTCCAGTAGTTAGTTAAATTGTAATACATGAGTAATGTCCATTCATCGTGAATAATTTGCATTTTGCCAATGGTGTCATAGTATATGGGTCGATCGGGTTCAATGTTCGTAATACGAGCGCTTGACGATAAGTCACCATAAATTCCAGTTATGAAGGTGAACATTGTTATTATTGTAGAGATGAATGTCAAGTAGGTTTGCTTTTTGTAGTTTGTTCTTTTTCTTTTTTCTGTGGATGGTGGTTTGGTTTCCTTGTCAGTTTCTGTTTCCGTTTCCAAGGGGAGTGGTGAAAGCTTGACAATGGGACGTTTGATGATGCCCGTTTGTGTTTTTATAGTGGTAACACGAACGATGCCATTAATCCGGGATGAGTTTCTAGTATCCGGCCCATGGCCATTTCCCGGGCGGTAAGTTGTGCCTTGATTACAGATATCGCCTCTTTGATATTCTTAGTTGGGTTGTTCCATTTAGCACGATTTGCAGTTTGAATTAGATATTCGTTTGACCAGTTTTCCAAAATTGTTGCATCATGTTTTCAGTAAGCTGCCATCGCCGTTGCAAACTGATGTTTTTACCGTCGCTATTATCAGAGATCGGTAGTGTCATTGTGGGGCCGCCAGTTAGGAAGTGTCCCGGAGTTAAGAAGTTATAAAATTCTTCAGGGTCTTCAGTAAGTGGGCATAGCGGCCTGGAGTTCATGCACGCTTCGATCTGTGTAAGTAAAGTTGCAAACTCTTCGTAGGTGAGTTTCTGCTCTCCAAGCACCCGACGCAGATGATATTTCATAGACTTTACTGCGCTTTCCCACAGTCCTCCAGCTGATGGCCATGCAGGAGCATTGAAGTGCCATTCCACCTCTAGCTTGGCAATTTCTTCGAAAAATTCTGGAGAGAGTTGTTGTTTAAATTCATCAACTCTTTTCGCAGGTTCTTAGCAGCACCTATGAAATTTGTTCCGCAGTCCGAGTATACGTGCTTGGGGGTACCGCGGCGAGCACACATTCGTTTAAAGGCGGCTATGAATGTCTCCGTAGTAAGGTCTGAAACAAGTTCTATGTGTACAGCCTTTGTAGCCATACATATAAAGATAGCAACGTATCCTTTCGCTGTCCTTATTCCCCTTCCCTTGTTGAGTTTAACTTCGACGTGACCCGTGAAGTCAACTCCAGTATGCGTAAATGGTCTCGATGGAGTTACTCGTTGTCGTGGTAAATCACTCATGATTTGGTTATTGTCTATTGACTTATGGCGATGACACTGGATGCAATGACGTAGTTTTGACTTGACGGATCTATTGCCACCGATTATCCAATAACGTTGTCTTATATAAGCCAACGTTAAACGTGCTCCACCGTGAAGTGTGGCAGAGTGTGCCTGTTCTATGAGTAGCAGTGTGAAGCGTCCCTTCCAGGCAGGATAATGGGTTCTTCATTCCGGCTGGCAATGTAGAGTTGTTCAGACGACCGCCAACTCTCATAATGCCTTGGTCGTCTAGGTACGGGTTGAGTTTATATGTCGTGCTCTTGTTGGAAACGACTTCTTTATTCATAAGTTTTTTGCATTCGTTATTAAATACTGTATTTTGGACGTATTTAATTATTTTTTCATTCGCAGCTGCAAGTTCCCTTGTGGTTAGGAAATTGGTGTCAACTTTTTTCTGTCGGCCGAAGCGCATTATCCAGGCCACGACTCTTGTTACACGCCACAATGAACTGCATTTTATGAGTAGGTAATCAATTACATCTTTGTTTTCGCTTGTTGGTAGGGTTGTCACCATCGTTGTTTTCAGTTCGGAGCTAGTTCTAAGTAAACATGAGTAGTTTTCTTGAAAGTTTTCAGTAGTTTTTTTCCAGGTTGTGAGAAAATCGGGACCGTTCCACCACAAATGAAAATCTTGTAGTTTTTTAGGGTGCAATCCTCGGGGAAGCGCAGTCTGCTGGATTTTCTTCCGACCTTACGTACTGCCAATTTTTAGATGGAATAATTTGTTTGATCTTAGTAACACGATTTGCCACATATCTTTCCCATCTTGATACGTCTCCTTGTAGCCATGCAAGCACTACCTGAGAGTCACACCATGCCCGGACTTCCATATTGTAGCCCTTGAATGCATCCTTAGTTTTCTCAATTAGCTGAGCAAGTAGTAATGCGCCACATAATTCCATTCGGGGGCAGGCTTAGTTTTTTAGATAATGGGGCAACCCTAGTCTTAGCCGCGAGCAAAGTTATTGTTGCTGGACCGTCTTCGTTAATAACATAGCTGTAAATGACGCAAGAATATGCCTTTTCACTTGCGTCACAGAAGCCCATGAGTTGGATGTTTTCTTGCCTTCCTCCCAACCACCTCTTGAGATGAATGTCTTTAACAAGTGAAAGCTCAGCTCTTAGTCTAAGCCAGTCCTTTTGAATGTCGGTAGGTAAGGATTCGTCCCAACCATTCTTATTAATCCATACTCGTTGGAATAACAACTTTGCAGTTATGGTTATTGGCGACAGCCAGCCTAATGGGTCGTAGAGTTTTGATATCTCGGAGAGTAGGTGTCTTTTAGTTAAGTTTGCCCTTATGTTATTCAGATCCCAATTGAATGTAAATGTGTCACTTTCAGGATTCCATCTGATGCCAAGTGTTTTCATTGTCTCCTCATTCTTGAATTCAAAGTTTTTTACACATGAAATTTGATGGTCAGCTAAGTTTTCAGTTAACGCTGGGTTATTTGCTGTCCATTTGCGTAAGTTCATCCCTCCGCCTTGAAGTAGTTTTATCAGTGACTTCTGAAGGTTGTTAGCTTCTACGAGCGAGTTGTGACCGCTGACAAGGTCATCTACATAAAACTCAGTCTGTAGTATAGTAGCCGCCTCTGGATACTTGTCACCATCGTCTATGGCGAGTTGCTTAAGAGTTCTCATGGCAAGCCAGGGCGAACTGCGGAGCCCATAGGTTACAGTGGTTAGAACTAGCTCTCGTAGTTTTTCAGTTGGAGTGTCACGCCAAATTATTTTTTGTAAATGTTGCTGTTCTTCAGGAATCTCCATGCAACGATACATTTTTTCTATGTCTGCGGTAAATGCGTATTGGTAGGATCTCCATTTCATGATAAGAGCCTGAATGTCCTTTTGTAGGTTAGGACCTTTTTCTTGTAATTGGTTTAGACTGAAACCACTAGAAGTTTTTTGTGAGGCATTAAATACTACTCTCAACTTAGTAGTAGTAGATTTCTCTCGTAGTACTCCATGGTGAGGAAGATAACATTGTGCTATCTCAGACGGCAATGGACTCGACGGCTTCATATGACCCAATTCTGTGTACTCTCTTATGAAGTCCCGGTACAATAGTGCGAGTTCACGGTTTCTCTCAAGCCGCTTTTCCAATTGTAAATATTGTGATATGGCAATAGATCTGGAATTGCCAAGTTTTTCTTCATAGCCTGGACAGAGTGGCATTGTGACTATGTACTTTCCGTTTGGGCATCGTTGTACCGTCTTAGTGTAGTGATCTTCACAATAGTCGTTCTTTGATATGTCCTCGCTCTCTTGTAAAATGTCTTCGCTTTCCAAGTATTTAGTGATTTCGTTCAAGTCTACAAGAGTCACGTGGCAGTTCAATGTTCTTAGTTTTCCGCATAAAATCCATCCTAATTGTGTCTGTTGCGCGATAGGGGATTGATAGTTTCCTTTGAGTACTCCATCCAGCAGAATTTCTGAGTAAACATCAGCCCCAAGCAATAGATCTATAGGACGTGACATGTTGAATTCAGGGTCAGCAAGTTTTAAGTTCCCTATGTGTGGCCAGTTCTCCTTTTCAAACGTTGAGTTGGGTAAGTAATTAGTGAGTTTTTTCATTATTAGTACTTGAGTATCGAATGCGTAGTCCGAGTGTATCGATTTGCAAGTAAGTTGAAGGCGTCCTTTGCAGTCTCCGGATACATTTCCCACTCCAGAAATGGTTGCATTCATTTTGCGTCTAGGCAGGCGTAGTAGTTGAGCAGCCTTTTCAGTGATCAGATTGACCTGGGAGCCTTGGTCTAATAGGGCTCGAAGGGTGACCTGAGCGCCATTAGCAGTAGTTATTTGAAGTTGTGCAGTTGGTAATAAAATTTCCATCTGATTGTAGGCCAGATGATTGGAGCATGGTTGAGTAGAAGTAGAAGGTCGTGAATTCGAGCTATTCGGTATAGCTATTCGTATTAGGTATATTTTTCATGGTTGAATTATGCAACAGTGTATGATGGGTCATATTGCATTCTTTGCATGTTTTTGTTGACGTGCATTTATCGCTTCCGTGGCTGTATAAGCAATTTTCGCATACACGCAATTTTTTCACCATATTATATCTTTGTATCGGGTTCATGTCAATAAACTTGCGACATTTCATTAGCACATGACCCCGTTCACAGTTTGGACATTGAACATAAGATGTATAGTAACTTCTATTAAAAGTAGGCTTTGGTTCGTAATAATTTTTCTTCTCACGATGCGATTTGTAGTTTGGTTTTAAAAAGTTGTTTTTCTGTGTGCTAGGAACTTCTTTCTTAGCATTTCTAATAGTTTCGTAGGCCATGAACTTATTCTCGAGAAAGTATAAAAAATCGCTTAGCGGCTGTAACTCTCTATGATCACGTAACTCTTTCATGTAATCCGAGTACGTTGAGCTATCCAATTTTTGCGCCATAAGATGCACAATAAGAGGATCCCAAGTTGCAGTCTCAATGCCGATATTTGCAAGACCGTTGAGACATTCTACAATAATGTCATGCATCTTCTTAAGATTGTGGTTGTCAGGTTGTATGACTGGCAGATTCAGCATGGTGTTAATGAAAGAAGTGAACTGGAGACGTCGATTGTCATATCGCTGTACAAGTATTTCCCAGCATGACTGATAGTTGTCAGCGCTTATGCTAAGGTGTTGTACTAATTTCTCTGCCTCACCAAGCAGCCTTGTTTTAAGATGTTGCATCTTTTGCGCCTTGTTGATCATTGGATTATTGTGGATAGCTTCCATAAAGAGATCTTTGAAAGAGATCCAGGAGGTGTAGCTTCCTGCGAACTCTGGAACCTGCATCCTGGGTGCTGACCTTTCATAATGAGTTGTTGACCAGATCTTCGAGTTGATTAATCGCCTTATTTCATCATATTTTCCTTCAATTGCAACAAACATATTGTAGTATTTTAGATTGGAACCTTTTAGTATTGATTCCAATTCCCAGTGTTGTTTGTCTACAATTTCCCACTTTGATTTCAAAATCGCAAGATTATCTTCCAATTCCCATTTCTCATTAGCACCGTCCATATCTATTTTAGACATAACACGATCGAGAGCCTTGAAATTACACTGTTGTTTTTCAAGTAAGGCCGCCACGGATTTATCAGTATCCTCTTCCAGCATCCCAGACATATCGAAGTATAAAGTTTTTTGTTCGCGTATTTGTTGAAGTAAGCCCTCCATATTCTCCTTAGTTGATTGGTAGACATCTTTTAGGTTTCCAAATACATCTTCCGTGAAGTAGTTAATGTTTTTATCTTCCAGAGTTTCCAGAAGATGAGCATGACGCGTTTGGAAGTCTTTCCATTGGGATTCAAGAGATTCCAGACGTTTGACCAAGTAGTTTTCGGTTTTCCTCTCTTGGCTGTCTTTTCTGTAGTTAGTACACAAAGTCTTGATGCTGTTAAAGCATTCTTGTTGCAGCTTCAGCATCTTGAGTAGTAGTTGATAGAGTTAGTAAGTAGTATTATTGTAGCTCGAGGTAGCTGTCACGTAGTAGACGGTGGCAGCCGAAGAGCAAGGTCGTAGTTCGGCTTAGCGAGCTTACGTCCTTTTTTACGCTATTTGCGCCTTCTCAATCTAACCGGTGAGACCCGCTTGTGGGAGGCCGGTTAAACCGATTCGCTAACGTAAGTCAGGAAAATAAACTCACCAAGTCGTTGGCTCGAAGGACCAGAATGTACGGGGTAATGCTTAGTAGTCCACAAAACGCCGTACAGGATGATAGTAGAAGTAGTAGTAGTAGTTGTGTGAATCCGTTGAAGTGAAAGATTATCAAAGTTAGACGTAATATATTGATATAAGTTAATGTACAAGTCAATTAGATGGCAAATCTTTCCTTTGGTAGTGGCTGATAGCACAGTTGTTAACGGAATGATTTTGAAAGTAATCTTAAGAATAAGGTAAACATTAATAAGGTTACATGCGCGCGCCCAAATGTAGGTTGCAGCGTCAGTTAAAATGTGTACGATGGCTTGCCCGTACACACAATGTGTTTTCGAATTTCCGGTGAAGGAAAACATCGTGAGGAAACCTGCGCATGCCTGCGAAGAGGTTAAAAGGTTATGCGTGAGACAGCCAATTCGAACTGGGCTCGCGTGGAGAGCGCGCTTTATACTCTATATGGATAAGCTCGTGCACCTCGGAAGATACGTTTAATGAGCTGGTTATGAAAATGGTAGATGAATCTCCATCGACTTGATACTAAGCCTTACAGAAGAATGGCGTGAAAAAGCGTTGTATTACACCAAGTGAGTGTTAAACTCATACCCACTCAAAATCTCTTCATAAAATTTTTTTTACAGATACTTTTGAATCATCAAATATACTGTTGACACACGATGCAAAAGTATGGGCAGTAACTCATCACCACAGTACGTTTCATTATGTTTCATTGTTCATATTACTAAATGCCTGTCAATCAATGTTTCATCTGGTACAACTCGAGCTCTCTCGAATAAGCATTAGTTAATTCAGCACGATCGAACACGAGCGTAGGTACGCGCCCGTAACTCCGCGCAAACAAAGCCCGTTATTAAATCAAAAACACGTTGATTTCTTGGTAAAGCGGTAATGTAGCCTCCCCTCTGAGGGGTAAAGCAAATGTTTACACGGACGTAATAAAATCATATCGATACCTGCCGACGTGCGCCGAGTCTTCGACGCGGGGATTAAAATGGAAGAGTGCGGTTACACTGTACGATTATTATTAGAGGCAAAATCTTTGGGTGTAAATCGACCTTATTACTCTGCGGACAAGTCAGTACCCTGCAAGATGTTATAGTTTGATGATTGATTACTAGGTGGTAAACTCGATACTGAGTCGTCTAGGTAGGTACCACGGCAGTGTCATCCCATGAAACAGGAGATTATGCACTTTTGTGTTTCGGGATGAGCACACTGTAGCTAGTGAAATTACCGGGTATAAGAGACCTAACATCTGTTGTCTTGGGTGAAGGGCGCAGTGCGGCATTGATGGAGAATAATAACTGTCTATCAGTTGTTGGTTTCCTTTAATGCCGCTCTGTCATGGTCTGGCGTACCACTTACCATCAGGTGAGCGTCCAGACCGTCCTGTACACTTAAAACATAAAAAAAAACATCTAAATAAAGCGATAGCTAAACGACACCTGATTTATACAGCGCTCAATTTCTCCCTTGAACATGTTTATTGCTTCGCTGTTTACATTAATACAACAATAGGGCTCCAACTATCGCTTACGCAAGCTCAAACACAAGTCGTTTGTGTTTACCTCGGCGACGTAAATGAGCCGCACTCGTTCAACACGGGCTCCAATCAGCCGAGCCACGTGTACACATAAATGTATCTGGGAGCAAGGTGCGTTTACACCTCACGCACTGGGTACGAGTGTATACCATCTGTACGAGTATTGTAACACTGTTGATAATAAACATAATATGTATATTATAACAGTTATTAGGAGCAGTTTAAGTTTCATAAAAAATCCTACTATATGGATTTTTGTCGTAAGTAATATTTGAATTTCTAACAATGTTTTCCTCGAAATATAAAAATAAATTCAATACTAAAGTTAGCATCGTTATTTGAGGTGATACTTTTTACGCATTTAGCATAAATCGCCTTATCTAATGAAATCTGTCAGTCATTACTTCTTAAGTGAATACTAAATTAATAATCTTAATATTATATTGATCAAATCTATTGTAATAAAATCCCCTTAAATATTAGTTTCTTCTGGAAGAAAGTATTATCATAGTAGCAACTAAAATATATAATGTGTGATTTTTTTAATAAATATCTATCACGCTTTGTAGATACTTCCAGGTATACAGATATAGCCTGGTTACATCAGGTCTTCACGTCGACGATTCCGCAATGCTTAAAGACAAAAGTCTTTGAGCAATGCGTCCTACCCGTACTTACATACGCAGCTGAGACATGGACACTGACTGCGGGATTGGTTTACAAGTTCAAAGTCACTCAACGCGCAATGGAGCGAGCTATGCTCGGGGTCTCTCTTAGGGATAAGATCAGAAATGATTTAATCCGTAAGAGAACTAAAGTTACCGACATAGCCCCGCTGGATCAGCAAGTTGAAGTGGCAGTGGGCTGGTCACGTATGTCGCAGAACCGATGGCCGTTGGAGCAGACGAGTTCTGGAGTGGAGACCGCGTCTCGGCAAGCGTAGCGTAGGACGCCCTCCGGCCCGATGGACCGACGACTTGCGAAAGGTCGCTGGTGGAGGCTAGATGAGGAAAGCGGAGGACCGGGATATCTGGCGCAAAATGGGGGAGACCTATGTCCAGCAGTTGACTGCGATAGGTTGAATAGGATACAGATATAGCCGATAGATCAATAATTTGTTGTGTCCGTTTTGGGTCCGAATTCCAAAAAAAATTACATTCTATGCCTCTGTTCATTGGAAATTATTTAAAAAGTATTTATGTTTAAAATTTACTGGGTCATGGCGAAAATCAGTAGAAATATATTACGAAAAGAGAGAACTCATAAAACAATTGAATATCTTCATCTCGATCGCGGCGCGAAAATCTTAATAGGAATCGCAACGCATAAATCCGGCCTATTGTTGATTGCGCACCGCGTCGGAACCTGCCCTAATCAAATTTATGTTTGTTCGTCTTGAGGCACGACGTACCCCCCTCCCCCCCTAGAATTACTCCATTTGCACTTCAATCCAGGTTCTTTGCCTGCCGGCCATTTTTCCGGCTGCCTTGTTAAGACACGTGAACGAGATATTTGATTGAAATGCCAATGCGAAGTGGCGGAACGAACGGTGAGGTAATCAAATTGCTTTGAAGAATCCGCTGTCTGCCGTGTGGAAGATTTAATTGTGAAGGTTGTATACAACTTTTAAAGTCTGTCTGGCGTGTATAGATGTCTAGGGATATGTGTTTATTTATATTGTGAGATGTAACAAATATTAATTGAAGATGTTATAGGTTTTGATATGTCCGAAGTGCATTTAATAAGTCACATGTGTAGATACTGATTTAAACAGTTGTTTGACCTGATTTCTTTGTTCCTTCAAATGCAGACGTCATGCAACTATTACGATTCAATGGTTAATTATCCATTGAGAACGAACAATTATTTAACACAAAATTATAGTTTTATTTTATAAAAAGTAACATAAATTAAACTTTTTATAAAATAAAATACGAATTCAGATTAAATTGATATTTTAATAATATTCATTATTATAGCGGAAACCCATACATTTTATTCACAAAATAAAATATATTGAATGTTCATGTTTTCGTGTAATAATCTTAGACTTACGTGGCATGTATATTTGAAGAACCTCAAATGAAAAGACTTATGAAAATGTATGTCGAATTGACATCCCTATTTTGTGCAAAACAATCCGGACCTTCACTCTTCTCATAGCCGTCACAAGCCTCGAGTCCGAAATACGTATATCTTGATTCTGATCTTTAATTTTGATCGTTGTATTTGTCTTTAACAAGATATAAATTAAACATCAACATTGCCAACAAATTTGAAATATCTATATCAATATATGCACCCATACATTTGTACACACAAACAGCCACGAGCACTCTCTCAGACAAATAACATCAACTCAAGTCTATTTGCCCACATATGGCGCTCCACACCTGTTCCCATTAAAATTTCGATTACACCAGAACGGGAGGAGTAAACGGGAGGTGTTTGTTTGGATGCACTCGCTTTTACGGGAGGGCCCTGAGTGACTTGTCGAGTGCTATTGGTTCTTGAAGTATTGCGCGGTTGGAAGAACCTATTCTATGAAGTCAAACATAAATTTAGATTTATACGATACGACTGAATATGAAAATGTAGTTTACACTAATTTTAAACGCTTAAACATGTATTTTTATTGGTGTGGATTGAAGCTTCAAAATGAGCTCATTTTACTATATCATCCTGTACGTATCTGTTTAGGGTATACATTCAAAAGCTCGTGGATGCTTGGATTATAGCTGAAATTCATTTTGAAAAACTTTGTAAATAATTGATTGTACTTCGGTATCAGCTACTGAAGTTAGACTTCACGGTACATCAATACGAGAGCATCATGGAGTAAGGCCTTATCCAGCAGTAAACAGCACGCACGGTAAATGTAAACTATAAATTAACTTATTTTTTAATTCTTAAACAGTTTTATTTAAAAAAAGATTTTAAGTCTGAGTTCAAGAGGTAAACTTTGACGACCCAAAAATATCGGATAATTTTAAAACTATAAGGTAAGCTTACAGTAAAGCAATCTTTGGAAACTTCACTGGGTATTGGTTCCGGTACCTCATCAATGTCAGGTTATTAGTGGGTGGCGTGTTGAGGCCACCTGAGAACACAGCGGGTTAAACGCTCCCTGTTTAACGGGATAATGTTAGACAAACACGTAGTATCGGATGTACTGCCGCCCGTAGCTAGGGCTGTCGACACTCTTATTACATCTTAATGATATATTTATAAACCCCATTAAATAGGGTGATTTGAGACTTTAACACACTACGCTAGTTCAATGCCTGACAGTCAATGATATTCTGTATATATAAAGGTAAATACGATACCCTTGCCTCAAAAACGAACCGCCAAAGAGAATGCAGTTGTAGACGCTTTGTTTAGGTAAATGTACGCTACCTAAACAAAGAGTTATTCGAAGTATGTGTGCTGTCGCTGCATTCAGAACACTTTTTTCATTTGTTTTACGAAAATATCACGAATCTATACTTTTTACATAATTGCTGTCAGTATAAAAATTAGGAAAGAAATAATGCGCTTGTCACCTATTTATTTAATTGTCACACTTTCAAAGTTACGTTTAGGTATTATATAACTATAGTAAAAGCATGATGTAGGTCGATGGCTAAACATCTTGATTATTTATTTATATTTTAGGAAATAAGTTTTACATAGATATGATACGCATAATACAAATTATTTCCTAAAATATTAAAAAAATAATAATAATTTGCTTTTGAATTTATTCAACGCAGATAATATGATTCAAAATTAAATATCCTTCAAATTTAAATGTTTACGTAGGCAAAATTAATGGATACACTAACAGCGTACCACCAGCTTAGAAAGGTTACTCAATTTTGTTATATTGATCAATGTAACAGCCCTGTGATGGCGGGAACACGGCGCCAGGCAGTAATCAACAGTCGCTTGGAGGCAAACATCAAACGAGTGCGATCAGCTGGCCGTCACTCCCGCCAAATATTACATTACCTTCACACAATAGTATACCTTGACGACCGCTTAGTTGCCATTACTGCAAAAGTCAAAGTCAAAATCTATTAATTTAATTTAGGCTTGCAATAAACGCTTAACAGTTTCTCTGTCACGTTGAGGTGTATCACTTACCATCAGGTGAGCGTTTTGACCGTCCTTGACACTTCGTATCTTATAAAAACATTTATAAAGCATTTTTGTGATTTTAATTTGTTGAGAAAAAGCATACCTACCAGTAAACCCAACAGACTGTTATGAAATTTTAATTGGTACATTAAATTTTGGGACCACTATGTTAATATTACTATGGTCTGGCTAAAGGCTTATTTAAAATAGCTAATCCTAAAGACACCTTTTAAAAATATATCATCCCCAATGATATTAGTATTAACTAATCCATGAAATTAATTATTTATAAGTGCAACTACATTATTTGCCACAAAATTAATTTAACTAAAGGCTAATTATAGTTACCAAAAATGACTTCTTTTTTCCAAATGACTACTGTAGGCCGCAGATGGCTTTCAAAGCTACACCAGACTATGTGCGAGCTCAGAAGGCTGTCAGCGATAATTTGAGATATTGAAAGCCGAGTTCAATAATTTCGTAGCTATTTTTGACATGCTTTCCTCAAATTTTCTTACGCTTGTAAATTAATATTAGTCTTTATAACGTTTGGATATTAAATACCAGAGCGACATATAGGTATTTCGGTTTACACAGTATCTTTATAGTACTTATATCTTTATAGTGTTTAGCTTTGAAAAAGAAAAAGTCAATGATTTACATGACTGGCCGCTTTTCAAAACAAAATAAAAGAAAACAAAAAGCTGAAATTGTCAAAACCTTCGTGGCATTTAAAATCCCACAAATAAATTAGATTGCCCCATTTGCGGCGAAATGTACGCATTTGGATCGGTGTATTTATTTTGCGGCCGCCAATCGGGTCCTTAAAGTTGCCGGGACAAAGGTCCGTCCACATTATGCTAAGCAGGACCTCCCAGCAAAACACTCGTCCGACTTGGAGTGCGTGGAAAAACTGCGTCGCACTATACACACGGTGACTTCCCATTTGAGACAAATTCATTTGACAAAGAGCTACTTTTGTCTACGTAATAACAATTGAAATAAGTCATGGAATGATGATAAGCAATTTTAATTTGATACGTTTTTTGAGATGATCGCGAAAGCAAACAGTCTACTTGATAAGGATGTTGACCGTCAGATCAACTGAACTTCCAAAACCGTTTCCAATCTGTGTAATGACTTATTTCAAATAATATTATATGACAACAATAGTTTTGTAATGTTAACGAGCCCACTTATAGTACCTTTATGGTAATTTGTTTGTTTGAAAAAACATTTTATATTTCTATTCGTACCCAATCAACAGGCTAAAATTGACTGCAAAGCTAGGCTATTTTTTTTATCAACATAAAAACAAAACGGAATATTAGTAAAAAGCAAATTGACCATCTGGTCAGTAGCTAATATCGCCTTTATTTCAGGAAAGTTTCAAATTGTATTTTTTTGTCTCTGTACTAAAAGCATACATGGTAGAGTCACAAAAAATATGATAATAATAACAATTGACGATTCAAAAGTATCTGTAACAGATTTATTTGAATAAAGATTTTTTTCTTTCTTTCTTTCATAATATACGGAAGAACAACGACAAGAATGAAATTTTTTAAAAAACTGCTTTCATAAAAGGTATCTCTGTGTTATAAGAGGAGCCTGCTCCTCCGATCATATTTATAGCTACCAACAAATATGTACTACAAAACTAAACACATTCATTCATCATCAGCTCATTAAACGTCCCCACCGAGGGGCACGAGCCTACCCGTATAGGGTGATTAGGCCTTAGTCGTCCACGCGGGCCCAGTGCGGATTGGACGACTTCACACACAACTTCGGATCTCTTCGCAGGAGTGCATGAAGGTTTCCTCACGATGTTTTCCTTCACCGTAAAACGTAAAACTAAACACAAATAGATACAAATAAGAATATGTCGCACGCTAATAATAAACCGTAATAAGTCAAAAATTCCAAAATTTGACTTTTCTTCAGAAAACGAATGAGAACGTGTAAAGATTGTCTCATCGGTGTGTAAATAGCATGAGTAGAAGCTGAGATACGAGTTGACGCGCCTCTTTCTTTCTAAAAAAACTGGCAAAAGTGTTAAAAAGTTAAGTGTTGCGCCCCCGAAGTTTCTTATAAAGTGAGAACTTGGCTGAACAACCCTAATGGCACATTTTATTAAAGACAGATAATTCTATGCTTTGCCTGGATTTCAATATTAAAGGGAACATTTTCAAAATAATGCGTTTTCTTTTTAATAAAGTGTTCTAAACTGTTGTAAATGAGGAGTTAGTTCATTTTTGGATTAAATAGTATGACATGTCAGAAGTACTTGTATTTGTTGTTACATTTTATTATTAAACATTTGCAAATACGGTTAAATCATTCGGATTTAATGCATTTTCTTGTTAATAAAAACGCACATATTTGTTGAGTTTTTTGTATATAAGGTCGTTTTCAAATTAATTGTGAGCAACTATTAACTAGTTATGTCATCATTGTGGAGGTTGAAGTCATGTAAGTGTAAGTGCTGAGTATGTTACTTTTCCATTTCAATGTAGGGGAATTAATTACTCGAATAATATAAAAATCCAAAGGTAGTGTCTGTAGTAAAATACTGTAATTTTCTATACATAGAAAGTTTCGTGCCAAATCATGATAGCGAAACTTCATCTACGGAATAGGAGATACAAATATAAGTCTCCAATACCATCACTTGTACAATTGCTGTGCAAGAGGACAGCCAAGTAAATAAAGTTGTAAATACAGTGATAACGTACCATATTGGTTTGAGGGTAAGGAGATCTAATGAGCAAATTCCAGCTTTAGAAATAATAAGCTTGCGGTGACTGTCGTTATAGAATGAAGTAGTTTCTGAAAACTGAAATTTTGAAACTGATTTTGCTCATAACACCAAAACCAGTGAGTAAAAGGAAGATGAACATGCATTGAACAATTGGGTACATTAAAGTTAAACGTTGAGAGTCACCTGAAAAGCCAGTCCACAGTCTATCTCACTAAGCACTGTATGGATTAAATGATGATGACTGATCTCATAACTCATAAAATTTACGAAAAATACCAGAAGAATGGTTTTCAATTGGACGCAAGATATAGAAAGAGTGATAAGCACGGTCTTTTGTGAAAAATATATCCAAACCACTAGCGTACAAAACGGCAGCGTATTGACCCAAATCCTGGAATATAATTCTACTACCTATAGGCGAAATCTATGGAAAGTTAAGTTGCTGGCGTTAAGCACTAAAAAGAGTAACCATGACACCAATACCTTAGCTATTTCTATAACGACATAGATAAGTGAGTGAAAGTTGAGAACTTAAAGAAGTAATCGTATGAATTCCCTAATGTACCTAGAATACAGACCTAATTATTTTAAAAAGAAAGAGTAAATGAACTTATAATTTCGTAGGAAAGAAAAGTTATTGGATAAAAGAAAGACTGATAAGACTAGTTGTTTATAATTTGGAATGGATTTACCAATATCATGAAACTTAACGTTGAGAAGGATGCTACTAATACTAAGAATGATTTTGCAGGACGGCATTCGCAAGCTGCCTCAGGTCTTTACCTCAACGATTTCGATATGCTAAAGACGAAGGCGTTGAGCAATGCGTCTTACCTGTACTTGCATGTTAGACATGAACACTAACTGCAGGTTTGGATCATAAGTTCAAAGTAATTCATTGGGCAATGGAGCAAACTATGCTCGGTATCTCTTAAGGATAAAATGAAAAAGGAAGTTATTTGTAAGAGGATTAAAGTTAACCCATAGCTCGTCAAATCCGCATTTTAAAATATCAGTGGGACGGTCAAGTATGTTGGTTACCAATTACCGTTGGGCGAGTTATTGAGACGGCACCACATCTTGGCAAGCGTAGAATAGGATGCCCTCCTACCTGGTAGACCTACGATTTGGTTTGGTGGAGGTTGGCTAAGACAAGCGGAGTAGGGATATTTTGCGGAGGTTAAATTGGAGGAGACTTATGTTCAGCAATTGAATGCGATAGATTGAAAAGAGAAGAGATGAAAGTAACCTAAACAAAAAAACGGTTTTTTATAAAAAATAACAACTATAAAAGGGAATCAAAAGGAATATTGACCGTATTGAAGTGACTTAGTTTTAGAAGTGCAAAAAATCTGTTAAAGAGGTATTGGCGAACACTTTATTTGAAAAGCTATTAACAAAAAATAAAACAGAAACACATTACGATGAAGTCATGGCATATTGTTGAGAATTTTTAATCTCGATGGCCAACTGAGTCATTTCTATGTATTATATTTTTATTTTAATTAATTTATCAAAATGAAATATAATATTAGTTATTTAAAACCGTTTGAAACTGTTATTTTTGAAATCCTACCAATATAGGACAAAAATTTGGAATAGGCGGTCACTATTTTTTTTCAAAATAGAGTCCCGATCTGAAACCGGTTTTCTATGAAATTGCGATCTAAATTGAAATAAAAAGATTTTTTTTTCAAAATGTAGTATTATAAAGCATTAAATATAAACACGCAATGAAGGTATGTTTGCATTAATATTAGAGTGAATGACCACATGACACTCTAAATTGAATGTTTTTTTTCGTGAAAACGAATTATTTCTAAAGGGTGTTATTCAAACCCTTATATTTAAAAAGTACTAAGGGTATTTGCTTTTATGTTACACCAATAACTAGATAATTTAATTGGCTAACTAAATCACTTACCAGGATTTATGTTACTTACACAGTATTTTTTTGATTTACAAAAATGAAAAGTAAGTCGTACTCGCAAAACTTAAAACGCGTTTTCCCAACAATCTTGTTTTTTGAGTTGATGCAGTTTATTATTAAGCGTGCGATGTGTTATAGAAGTATGATTAGTTAGCAAATAAATAATAATAATATATTATTAATTCAATACGTACTTATGCGTGGGTGATCGTATACGTATATTTTTTTTAACTCCGCAGTATTCTTACGAACAGAGCAAAAGGGAAAACGGGAAGAGCCCTCGCGGCCGTGGGGTCAGCACAAAGAGGTCAACCCTTCACTGCTCGCTAAGATGGCACCTCCTTTTCCGTGTCGTCGCCGCAGGGTTAAGTGCGCAAAAAATTTATGCCCCGCCGAAGGTGACTACTGTTTCTGGCAAACGCGAAATAAATACAAATGGCTCCCGGGATAAGGACTATGTGTCAGGTACATAGTATACTTCTGGGGGTTTAGATAAGATATAGCAGAATTTTGGCTAACGTCATACGACGACTAAGTGGTGTAATGGTTGAGATGTCGACTTCTACACCAAGGGTTCCGTGTTTGATCCCCGGGTAGTACACACATTGTGCATGAGCATGTATGTTTTATTGCTCTGGGTGTTATTATGTATGTCATCATCATCAGCTCATTAAACGTCCCCACCGAGGGGCACGAGTCTACCCGTATATGGTGATTAGGCCTTAGTCGTCCACGCGGGCCCAGTGCGGATTGGACGACTTCACACAACCTTCGAATCTCTTCGCAGGCGTGCATGAAGGTTTCCTCACGATGTTTTCCTTCACCGTAAGAGCGTCGGATAACGTACATATATTTTTCGAAAATTCGAAAATACATTGGTACGTGTCGGTATTATGTATGTATTTGAAAACAATACATAAGTACCTATGCATTTCCGTGGTTGTTTTCCGCGGCGCTGTGTGAATGTCTTTGGACCTTAATATTTACATGTTTAGCGAAAAAAATGGTTTTAACTTTCTCCAGCTATAATAGTACAATTTTAGTATGTTGTATGTGGATGGGTCATGAGTAGAGAAGACCTACTTAAATATAATATTCATACATTAATATTACATCCGTAATTAGTAGATGATTCTCCACCATTTTTTTTAAAGACACAAGCTATTTTAACTTCTGCATGTCCAAAAGGATGATAAGACAAAAATGCTTTTCTGGTATAATTTTAATAAAATTAAATTGCAGTTTAGGTAATATTTGCTTAGTGGTGTGGACTGTCGTCTTCCTACCGGGAGGGCTGAGGTTCAAATCCCGACACGTACCAATGTATTTTCGAATTTTCGAAAAATATATGTACGTTATCCGACGCTCTTACGGTGATGGAAAACATCGAATGGATTCGAAGGTTGTGTGTGAAGTCGTCCAATCCGCACTGGGCCCGCGTGGACGACTAAGGCCTAATCACCCTATACGTGTAGGCTCGTGCCCCTCGGTGGGGACGTTTAATGAGCTGATGATGATGATGATGATGAATCTTATAATTGTTCTTTGTATCAAATCAAAACGTGGCATATTTTAGTTTCATCATCATTACAACCTAGAACGTCTACTGCTGAACGAAGGCCTCCCCTAATGATTTCCACGCGGACCGATCCCTAGCAGTTGACATCCATCTGCTACCCCCCACCTAAACCATATATTTATTTTTGACTCAAGATAAATTTCAGATAACATAAATTGTTTCGTTCGGCGTTCCTTAACGTAAGTGCGATCTCTCAGGTAACCGAGAGGTGGGCGTAGCCCAGGTAGCTCCGCCCACACCTGGCGCACCTTGACACGCCTACATTCGCACCTGTCTGCATTGCCTATGTCACACATACATATATTGTCGATTATTAATCATTTATGTCATTGTAAAATTGCATAACAGGTAACTTTAATTAGATGTCATATTATTTGACGACCCATTTGGAGTAGCGGTTGAGAGGTCGGTTGCTACACCAAGAGTTACGGGTTCGATCCCCGGGCAGTACAAACATTAATGTGTATGAACATGTCTGTTTTTAATGGTCTGGGTGTTTTCTTTGTATAACATGTATGAATTTCCAAAAAAAAAAACAAGCTTTACGCTTAACTGGGGGCTAGATGGCTATGTGTGAATGTAAAAAAAACCTCAAAAAATACTTTAATTAATTAAGACGCTTATGAATCGTCAAATTAAAAATTAATTTTTAAACTATATTGAATCTACCACCGGTTCGGAGAGTTGGTTCTACTGAGCAGACTCCGGCAAGAAACTCGGTAATTACTCTTCTTAATCGCCAATATATAGAGAGATGGTGCATCTAATTAGTTTAATATTGATCAAAGTAAGACTACAATATTTTCTATGTATATATAAATATTGTCTACCTTGAAGTCGCGATCGGCGCGCGCTACCTGCCCGCCCACCGTCACCTCGCCCACCTGGCCTCACCTGGTCACGCCCCTCCGTTCAAACATACCTACACCTCGCTTATGTTGCCCTGGTACACAATTATCATTAATATATTTTTTGATACTAGTAGTTTTTATTTGAAAAATGTAATACAGGAATTGTTAAAACGATTTTGAGTACAAAATATAGCCGCCCACTATTTGAATAAAAAAGGCCAAAATATTTTTTTTGTTAAATAACATGGTATGAACTTTCATATAGGTATATGAACTCAACTTTATAGATAATGTTTTTTTTTAATTTGTCCTACTATTTGATTTCGTAGCCAAATGGTAAAAACAGAACCCTTATAGATTGGTCAAGTTTGTCCGTCCGTATGTCACACCCTTTTTTCTCCGAAACTATAAGCACTACACTATTTAAACTTTGTAAGTATATGTATTCTGTGAACCGCTATAAGGTTTTGACAAGAAACTTAAAAAAAATAAAAATATTTCTGGGGTTCCCCATACATTGAACTGAAACTGAAAAAATATTATTTCAACGTACCCCCACGTGTGGGGATCAATGTGTAGATCACTGAATGATATTGAGGTTTCTTATCTTTTTTTAATAAATTGAATCGTTGCGCAAGAGACACTTCTAAAGTTCAAAAAGTGTGCCCCCCCCCCCCTCTAATTTCTAAACTGTCTGTAAAAATATTTCTTGCGCTAATATTATCATTCTTGAACATAAAAGTTTTAACACGATTTTAATTCCACGTATTAAAACAAACTAAGTGTTCAAAATGTTAACATAACACAAAAAAATGTATAGTTCTGCTCCTTGAGATTGACAAATCCTCAATCTCAGGGGGCGTTCAAATTCTCGTTTACCCCCCCTCGTCCTGCCGTCCCGCCTACCTCACCTCCGTGAAACACATTGACCTGTTCGACTTATCTATGCATACAGTATGTTAGCATTTTGTTTGCTTCATCACCGAGCACCGCAAAATGCTGGTATCCTCCCCGCAAAGCCCTAAGCCGAGGTTTGAGTCCCACTCTGTGACGCCCGCTCGTTGCGTAAAAATGTATAAGCGGCCATCAGCAGTAGTCAGTTTGAATAAAATATAGTGATATGCCGGTATATTTAGTGAAACAATAAGTTTTTTTATGTTACAAAGCGTAAAGTCCGCTCAGAACACTCATCAGATGGTACCTAAGTGATACGCCTGACACAGCATTGAAAGAGGCTAATAGCTGATAGACAGTCTTTATTCTGCATCACTTCCCGTCACCCGAAAAAACCATATTCTATATCCCCATAATTTTATTAGCTACAGTTCACTCATCCCAAAATACACACTCGTATTTCACAAGACGATATCTGGCACAGCAGTGGTACTTACCTAGACGACTCAGTACCGAGTTTACCACCAAGTAAATGTACAGTGTATAATTAAGAAATGGCGTCTACCCTGCCACACGACCACTCAGAAACATTCCAAACGGAGCCTCGAGCACTCTTCAATCGACGTTTAATGGCCGACAGATGGCGCGCACCTCTACCCTAAAAACTGTACAATAATAAAAGAGTAAAAGCCGAGCACGGCAAGACGAGTAATTATAAAATTAATTAATTAAAAACAAGTCGGTAGAAGCTGCAAACAGTTTGGACTTTCGTTATTTCTGTTATTATAGTACGAGTACATATAGGCTGCTTTTACTGCTAAGGAGTTTTTAAACAAGTTGTTTGGTTTTAGAAAATATTAGAACGTAGCACATTGTCATTACTAAAGCAGATATAAACATATGTATATTACTTTTTTGTAATCTAGAAGTTAAAAATAAAACTATAACCAATGATATAAAAAGTTTGAAAGGGTGACTATCGAGTTTCTTGCCAGTTCATCTCGAAGATCTTACTTATTCGGAACCGGTGGTAGAGTCATAAAAATGTAATGATAACAATGGACGATTCAAAAGTATCTGTAAAAGATTTTTTTTTAATACAAATATTTTTATTTTGAATTTGTTTAGTCAAGCTGCTAGAACATCGAGTCCTCGAAATCAGTTATACATTATATCTCTTGCTACCCCTGTATCGAGTCACGCGACAATCCTTCGCTGTCGATAAATATTTGCAGAGATTTTCGCCTCTTACAGATATAATCAGTTGAAAACGAGAAAAGTTTTTCAATTTTCACACAATGCAAAGATTTAGAACCGACAGAGATTAGTTTCGATTTTAATTAAATAAATCTATGAAATTCGTGGATAAATAAAACGCGGGAGTTTAACTTTGCTAAGCTTTGCTCTGAACTAAGCCATTTTCATTCGCGATGAAAATTTTATCTGTTATTGAAGGTAATTACAATTTGGAGTTTTTATGAGCATTTCTAATTAAGAGAATCAATTACAGTAGTATATGTTACGGCTCGACCACAGTAATATTACGACGTCATAGAAAGAACGCTTTGAAACCTTACGCTTACGGAGAAATTCAAAGGTTATGCGTGAAAACGGCCAAACCGCACTGGGTCCGCGTGGACGACTAAGGCCTTTAATATCTTTATCACTACAGAATCTAAAATAAAACTTTCCTCTGTCTGTTTGGTACATATACTATCCAAACCTATAAAAAAATATATAGTATCCATATTGAACCCGTGCGAAGTCGGAGCGAACTTTAAATCTATGAAATTATTATTATACCTATTAAAAATCATTACTTATTCTACTGAACCTTATATGGGACTGGGGTTTTATTAAGAAATTAAATAACGTTTGTTTCCGATTTATTTTTGAATCCAATCATGTATGGGTCAAAAATACATGAATGTATGTACCCGTGTATGTCATGGGTTGTCAAATAAAAAAGTTTACGTCGGAATGTTAACCCAAAATGGCGCTCCTAGCACCTCGCGCACGACCCGCTTCCTCTAATCGCCCCCGCAAAAATACCTCAATCAAATTAAAGTACGGCGAAAGGCTTCGCTTTTAATTACATTAAAAAAACCTCTCTCGCCCCGGGGGAGATAATCCCGATTGCGGATTCAATAAAGCGCCAACAATAACCAGGGTTTACGTAACATTAGCATTTGAGTTGCAAAGTATTAGTTGGTAGGGACAATGGGCGTCTTAAAACAGATTATTCCCTGGTAATTATAATTTTATCTCATAATATCTGTACATATCTACCAGGTGGTAGACTAAGTACTTACTATTTCGTCATCTACCGCAGTACCAGATATCGTCCTATAAATAGTGTTATGCACTTTTATGTTTGAGATGAGGGCACCGTAGTTAGTAAAATTACCAGGTATAAGAGATCTAACATCTGTGATCTCGGATGACGGGTGCAGTGAGGCTTTTTTGGATAATAATAACTGTCTATCAATTTTAAGTTTCCTTCAATGCTATGCTATTATCCGCTCGAACGTAGCACGCGATTATACAATAGATTCATCTCTTATGTTTTGTGACTAGCCACCCGTGCTACGTACGACCGCTTATGGTAAGGCGTATATCTTATCAGGTGAGCGTTTCGTGTAAACTTTTTAACATAAAAAAGTAATTTCAAAATTATGCTACGACATATTATCTGCTTCCATAGTTTTGTGGTCTGCGATGTGTTCGATCATTGGTAATCATGATATATCCATGTCTGGTCAGGTCATTGTAGACTGAATCACCAGATTATCTGGAAAGAACGATGATTCCCTGCTTCTGAGGGCACGCTAAGCCGTCGGTCCCGGTTGCAATTTTAGGATGGTAGTCATTAACTTAGGCCCGCGTGGTTGGTTACAGCCACATCTCCCCATAGCTAGTCGTGCAGGAAGGCTTGTGTTTAAGGCTGAATCTTTAAAGGAATCTGCGGCCAACAGCAGTACCTAGCCAGTTAGAAAACAAAGGCATGTATCCTGCAGTCGGGTGTTAAAGGCTGATAATAATGATGACGAACATATATTTCACAGGATTCACCGAAAACATAGCTAATTAAAGTAAACTTCAATCAAAAATTACATATAATATTCAAAATCTCGTCAGAGTTCCAAAACCAATTACGACTCCTCTAAATCCCTTTGTCGCGCGTTCGCTCGATTAAAAACGGAAACCGTTTACAATCGCTCGGAAGACGTACAAAACTTTTAGCAAATCAATATTGGCAATAGGAGCAACCTGCCCGTCGGCCAATTAGCGGACTTATCTCGAAATAACGCGATCAAAGGAGGCGGGAGGGGGCAGCTAGTTGGTCGAGAAAGAGAAATCAATCTTTGAGAAGAACCTGTACAAGATTGGCGTTTACACCACACGATATCTTCTAATTCACAAACCGGGGTGGAACAACGCGCGCGTTGTGTTTCGCCGAATAATGCTTACAGGAGATCATTAGGATGGATGTCTATATATTGCTATCATGTTTCATAAATATACATATTGTTACGACCTCCAAATCAAATATTAATATAATAATTCATTTATTTGCTTGTTGGAATATGGTACATAGTAGGGTGTTGATAAAAGTAATGTTTCCGACATATTCTATCGAATTTCGATGTGCAAATTTTCATAGGTAGATTATTAAAGTTATACATTATAAACATATTAAAAGAATATATTAAAATAAAATATAAATAAAATTAAAATAAAAAAATGTTACATCTTTTACGTAGTTATAATTTCATATAAAATGTTAACAAAAACATAATATCTATCTATCTATCTACACGTAATAGGTTTATACAGAAAAGTATTAGAGTATGCATTCCGGAATTATTGTACGTTTATCCGACGCTCTTACGGTGAGGAAAAACATAGCGGGGAAGCCTGCGCACGCCTACGCAGATTCAAAGGTTGTTCGTGAAATCAGTCAATCCGCACTAGGCCCGCGTGGACGACTAAGGCCTATAGGTATATAGATAGATTCGTGCACCTCGGTGCAGGCAAATAATGAGCTGATGATGATGAAAATGTGAAATGGGTGAAAAGCTGGTGACAGTTGTAGTCTATTTTGCCTTTGTTTTCTAAATGACTACTGCTGTTGGGCGCTGTTGGCCGCTAATGGCTTTTATTTGGTCTGAGAGCCATCTGCGCTTGTCACTTGTCCCGTGTAGCATAAGTCATTTTGAAAAAAAAGATGACCTGTCACCTTCTTTTACCTGCCACCACACAGTTAAATATGCATATACCTTAACTTAATTTATCATACATATGGGCGTATTTATTCGATTATTCTTATAATTTCGTTAAGCTTTTGAATCAGTAAAACCGATAGCGATTAAGAGACTCAGAAGGGTTTCATATAAATCGTTGGCTATAAATCGTCCTCGACGATCGCCCGCGGTGCTACTAATTTAAATATCAAAACTAATTTGCGGAGAGTGGCTCAGTTTGATTGTGGGCCGAATTACGTGGGCCATTTCTTCCGTCCACCGTTGGGAGTGGGGCGGCGGGGGAAAAATTAAAATAACTTCACCAATTGTGGGGTCCCAATAAAGGGTTGACGTGATGGAATCTTGATTAGTAATTTGGGAATATTGTTTATTTTTAAGCCTTTACGAATAAGCAAGTAGCATTTCAGATCTGAAAAGAACCGATGACCGTTGGAGCATACGAGTTCTGGAGTGGAGACTGCGTCGTGGCAAGAATCGATGACTTACGAAAGGTCGCTGATTGAGGCTGGATGAGAAAAGCGGAGGACCAGGTTATCTGCCTTAAAATTGTGGCAAGTTTAGCTGACTCAAAACCAGTAAACTGCGATAGGTTGAAGAAAAAGAGTAAGTGGTTCTCTTTTTCTTCAACCTATCGCAGTATTTTTATTTTATATACATTTTGCAGCATGACATTTTTTTAAGATTACAGTCATCATATTTTAAATCAATATATCACGATATGCATTAAAATTACTCAGCATGACTAAATAAACTTTCAATACATTACACATATAGAATATTGGATTCAAGCCACCTGACTTACACTTAGTTTATCCTGATGCATAAGCCAGACACTGCAGTTTCACCACCACGCGGGGTTCCGAAGCACGTGCAATGTGGGTACCGGCTAAGTAATAAATAAATAAATAAATATCCACTGACATTCATACAGCGCCATCTAGTCCAAAACTAAGAATTTAACCTGTAATATGGGTACAAAGCAACGGATAAACATACTTATGTACTTATATTGTAAAAACATCCATGCGAAAAGACATTAGTACGTGACGAGATTTGAACCTGCACCCTCCATATAGGAAGACAACAGTTCACATCAATGAGCCACCAACGCTCTAGATATTCAAGCATATCCAATAAGCAAATTATATTTATTTATTTAGAAAGGTACGCTAACAGTGTATATATTTACATTCTTATGATACACAGTATTATACAGCACACGCACTCACACACACACACACACGCATACTACACATACCTATTATCTATTGTAAAAACATTACATACAAAGTTATATTTGTAAAAGAAAAAATTTAACACCTTTTAGATAAGCAAGAGCGTAGTCTCCTGACACAGGCATTTTCTGCTTAAAAGGTGACTACGACAACTTTTCTGTAAATGTAAAAAAATGTTGAAGAATTATTTATTTATTATCGAAAGAAAATTGAAACTTATTTGACAAAATTGAGATAACACAAAGTTATGATATATTATATTTTAAGATATCAAAATTTTCAGACATAAAAAGCGCATCACCCAGGTTAACTAATGACCATAATTATACACCATCTGCAATCAAAAATTAATCCCGGTAATGCAAAGGCTCCATCTCACCACAACCCTTCCATTCCCCCCTTAATTAGTAAAAATCGAGCGACATTTCATCCGACCTGTCAAACTTCAGGAAACGTCGCCATTATACAAATGGCGGGCGGAAGCGTTTCCGTTTCTCCAGTTAATTTGTTTTCCTCCAAATGACCGGCGTTTAATGAGAATTAAGGTGTTTATGGAAGGGCGCCGATAATAGGCGAAAGTTGATTTCATTTCGGAAATTAATGAAAGCCCAGTTAATTGTTCGGCGAGCGCGGATTTATGATGTTCGGAAGTCGGTTGGCTGAGGGGTCTACTGGCGACAGGCTGGGCCTGATCACCTCAGATATTATTTGAATGGAACTTACTTATTTTAACAACCAATTCGCTGATAATGCGGAATAGTTCTTGAGGCACAACACGTGACATTGAAAGAAGCTTACACATAGAACCATCCAGACCAATACAAACAGATACGTTCGTACACACAAATATTTGTACTGCCCGGCTGGGGATAATTATTCGACGTCATGACCGAACCGAAACCGAAACACCGAATGTTTGTTTTTATTTATACAATATTGTAATATAATATATATACAGATAAATATCATCATATAAGATACTGGAGCGTCGGTGGCTCATTGGTGTAGATTATTGCCTTCCGATCTGGAGGATTCAGGTTCAAATCCCACCACCTACCTATAAATTTTCGAATTTTTGAAATTACATGTTCGATTATTCGGAAAACATCATGAGTAAACCTGCGCACGCCTACGAACAGATTCAAAAGGTGCGCGTGAAGTCGGTCAATCCGCACTGGGCCTGCGTGGGCGACTAAGGCCTATAAACCCTTTAAGGGCAGACTCGTACCCCTCCAAATGAACTGATGGTGATAATATACAAATATTGTATACAGTTTCTCGTTTTGTAACTTAAGCTTCAGCGAAGCCGAGTGACACAGAACCCCTTGTTTGAATAACGGCAGACTGCCTCAAACCCGACGGCTCGCCCACTACTCCAATCGTTACTCCTAATTGCGATTTAGTGTTATTATCCAATAGCTTAGCAGACTTTCCAAGGGTGCTAAGGTTTATGGACTAATATTTTGAAAATACGTATTTCAATTCAAATCGCTACATTTCAAATAGTATAACTAAAAACTATAAAAAACAAGTTTTCTGGGTAGAATTGTTAAGATAAAATAAGATAAAAATTCTTTATTGCACATAAGAAAAAAATACAAGACAACAAGTAACAACAAAAGACAAGTACAAAGTAGGCGGCCTTATTGCTAAGGTAGCATCTCTGCAGGCAACCTTTGGGTAGAAGAAAATATTTATAGGTAAGCGGGCTAGTGCAAAACGAATCAAAACTTAATCTAAATGCATAGTTAAAAAACATATTACATAAACTAAGTACACATTACTGCATAAATAATTATACAATAAACTAATAAATATTAAACAATAATAATAAACTACTAAATAATAAAACAAATACATAAACTAATGGAAGATAGGATAATTCAAACTACAATCAGAAACAACATGAAGAAAAAGACAACGACAGATCACAAAAAAAAAGGATCACAAATATTAATCGCTTACTTGCAAGTAATGTTTTTTGATACTGCTCTTAAAAGTCTCAAGAGACGGTGCTCGACAATTGACCTCGGGCAAGGCATTCCACAGCTTGATAAAAAAAATAAAATAAAAAAAAATTGTAGTGCAAATACGTACCTTAATAATTTTGAATTACGACATTTTGAATGTCTTCATTATAATCTATTTTGTTGTTGTTTTATACTATACTATTATACATATATGCCATGTAAGTTTTAAGTTAAACACAAGGTATTTGATTTAATTAATACTCCTTATGTTTTTCTGAATAAATAATACTTATTATAAAGACATACTGAAACTACACAGCGAAACCTAAACTCAAATATGCTTTATTTAGATAATACATATAGTAATCTAGTTACTTTTTCATAGGTACACAACCTTCTCGTATTATGTACTATTTATATATAAACTTAACATTATTGTTTTAACCAAAGACTAAAACCAAATAATGTTGTTGGCTGAATAAAACCCAATAAGAAACCCCAAAAACTTAAACAAATCTGCCATTCCTTGTACCTGTCTAGGCTAATTAAAGACGGGGAACCCGTTTCCCCAGAGCAAACAATCAAGCCAAGGAGCGGAGGCAAACGTTTAAAAACTCGGACAAACAGAATAATTCATCCGTTGATTCAATAAGATCTTCACCCTTCAAAGCGAATCTCAGCTTGAGCACTCTGAGATTTTTCCTGGACCTTCGTGTGTGGCGTAAGGTAAGGGGAAAAGCGGAAAGCTTGAACTTAGCTGCGGAAGATTTGCAGACTATTAAAATATACGAAACCAAAAGATCGGTGGGGTAGTGACTGGAACAGACTCTATTTTTAGAATAAAATGACATAAAATTTTTGCATATCATTAAAATATATGTATGATATTTATTACAATAAGTGCAATATTTTTTATGTTACAGAGTGTAAAGGAAACAGGACGATCATTGATACGCCCGACCATGACAGAGCGGCATTTAAGGATATTTAACAACTAATAGACAGTTATTATTCTCCGTCAATGCTACTGTGCCCGTCACCCGAGGCAACAACTGTTAGGAAACCCGTTAATTTAACTAGCTATTGTAGCTAGTGAATTTTACTAGCTACAGTGCCCGCATCCCGAATAATCAAAGTGCATAACACTCCTATTTCACGGGACGATATCTGGCCTTGCGGTGCGGCAAATACACATGAAAACCTTTATTCAATGATATAAGTAACATATATTCATGTTATTTGTTACCTATAATACAATCTGTACTTATATTAGGGCTCTGGATGATTTATATATACATTGATCGGCCTAAACCCCCGCTCGCGCTCTTGCCTCACACTGCACACTGATTTATATTTGAAACCGTGGAGCGGCAATTACTCGCCGAACTGGAATCATTGCTTCTGCCCTCTACTAATTAATTCCGCCCTCTTTTAATGTTCAAAATCGCGGCGTCTAATTAGGTTTTAATTCGTTTTATTGGGCTAAGTAAAGAAAATGGCCGGTCGGCACACTTGCGAACTGAAGGCGTGCGCGCAGCCCGCATTTATTACTAATAAACCTTAAAGTTGTTTTAAAATTTACGTAGCCAAAGGGTTGGTGAGGTAGTCGCTGAGTTAACGCCTTGCTCTAAAAGAAAATTTTATCATAACACTAATATAAAAACGTAATATAAATGAGATTTGGTATTTTTTCCTAATATATACCATTATTCACATTAGCAATAAGCTAATCTCAAACATTATTATTTTTGAATGACTTTACAATAATTTATCACAAATAAATTTTTACAAGTACAAAATACTATTAACACTATGTGCAGGACCACAAATCTTTATCCGATAAATATTCGTGTATTGTATAACTTTCTTGATGAGGATTTTTTAAATCTTTAATTTAAACTGGTGAAAGGGCAATTCCGCAAGATTTTGTGGTATTTTAATAAATAACTTTATGTCTCTTCCAACAAATGATTTCCAACAATGCACTGCTGTGTTTTTCCAGACATTTTTCATAGCAACATCTGAAACGAATGCCCAGTTCAGTAATCGGGGTCAAGACCTCTCAACCTCTTAGTTACTTGCAACTCAATGCCACAATATAGTTGATAGATCTAATGGTCACGTAACGTAATGTCAAGTTTACTAGGTGGTAGACTTGGTACTGAGTCGTCTATGTAGGTACTACCGCGGTGCCAGATATCGTCCCGTGATATACCAGTGTTTTGCGTGGATGAAGGTACGTGCTAGTGAAATAACCGGGTATAACAGACCTAACACGTGTTGTCTTGGGTGACAGGCGTAGGATAATGTCGACAGAAAATGACTTCATAAATTTCCATTAAAACTGTGTTTTTGTAAGGTCGCTGGTGGAAGCTGGATGAGAAAAGCTGAGGACCGGGATATCCGGCGCAAAATAGGAGAGACCTTTGTCATGGTCAGCCGTATCAAATACCACCAGGTGAGCAAATTAACCTTTCCGATCACTAAATGACATAAAAAATATATAACACGAATACTCGTAATGGATAACTCATTATACGTGACCTAAAAACCAGTGCTTTTAACTCGTACCTGCAAGAAAGGCCTGGTGACCGCTAACGACACTTCTCGCGCCATTACCCGCAGATAAAAATAAAGGCCGCCTAATGACTTTGGCGATTACCAATCATAGAAAAAATCTCAATGTCCCGCCCCCGGCGAATCGCACATCATAAGTTAGGTCGATTTGTCTTAACAAATGAACGTGTTTTATCTTTTAGTTTACGTATAGT
This sequence comes from Leucinodes orbonalis, assembly GCA_019425675.1. NCBI lineage: Eukaryota > Metazoa > Arthropoda > Insecta > Lepidoptera > Crambidae > Leucinodes > Leucinodes orbonalis. The sequence goes on along the minus strand of PQWD01012795.1, from coordinate 41,309 downwards.
ATACTGATCTATGTAGTAACTACCTTCATCAGTAGCAGCTGTTTAAACGTCCCCACCGAGGGCAACGAGCCTTCCCGTAAAGGGTGCATAGGCCTTAGTCGTCCACGCGGGCCCAGTGCGGATTTGTCGACAACCTTCATGGCTTAGATATTCATATTCATTTATTGCGCATGTTGGTTAACAATGGTCTTATAATGTTAGTACAGGTTTCTCAACATGACCCTGTCAGGGCATTACAACATTTGTCATTTAGTCACAAACTAAGCCTGTATGAGTAATGTGGGTACTAAACAATGGATAGACGTACTTATATTTTTTTAACATCCATAAGCAGACATTTGACCGCCATCTCACCTGATGGTAAGTGATGATGCGGCCGAGGATGGATCATGTCTGCCTAGAAACAGCCTATTCACTCTTGCCTTGAAAACGGCTAGGCTCTACAATTTTTAAGTGTAAATACATACATATTATATGTACTGCCCGGGGATCTAACCTGGAACCCTTGGTGAGCCAACAACTCAAGCAATTACACCAAATAGGTCTTCAAAAAAAACTTTATATGTGAAACATTTATGTTACCGAAGGAAAAACAAAGAAAGGCTCTTCGTTGGCTTGGGCGGTTGAGCAAGCAAGGAAAATGTATTATAAATAAGTTAATACTATCAAAACCACATGATGTCTTTATAATTTATTCCAGCGAGCTATCAAGCGTCTCCCACGCTTCTAGATATCAAAACTTCCAATCCAAAAAGCGTACCCAAATTCCACGTCCACGCAAACTCTCTATTGGTTTATCCCCACAAAGAAAAACTCCGCAAAACAAACTGCTTTAATTACATTCAGAGACATCCATAGCGCGCAAATTAAATATTATTTTTCCGTTTGCGATGTCGTCGAGTGACGCTCGTGCACCGAGGTTAACTAGTGAGTTTAATATTCGCCACTGGACGTCTACAATTAACGCTCCAACAATTTCATAACTCAGGCTCCGCCTTTGAGTCGCGGACTCCGCGAAAAAAGGGAATATTAAAAAATATATCAGTTGGAGCGAGCGAAATAAACAAACTGTGCGCACAAAGGGCCGCCACGTAATTAGATTAGCGGGGATCGGGAAAGTTCTTTACGAGTGCCTTTGCGGGTTCGATTTATTTTATTTATTTGTGCATTAGCACAGATATGCTATTCCGCAGATCATCAACTAATAAACATCCCACTGCAGCTATAGGGAGATTCGATAACCCATCATCATCAGCTCATTAAACGTCCCCACCGAGGGGCACGAGCCTACCCGTATGATTAGGCCTTAGTCGTCACGCGGGCCCAGTGCGGATTGGACGACTTCACGCACAACCTTTAAATCTCCTCGCAGGCATGCATGAAGGTTTCCTCACGATGTTTTCCTTCACCGTATGAGCGTCGGATAACGTGCATATAATTTCTAAAATTCGAAAACACATTGGTACGTGGCGGGATTTGAACCTCAGCCCTCCCGGTAGGCGGGCAACAGTCCACACCCTTGAGCCACCGACGCTCTTACAAAGATAACCCACCACGCGAGCCCAATGCAGATTGGTGGGTGAATGACTGCCTTGCTAAAATTGTGGCTTTATGTGTCCTCCAAACGTAATTATCTTTCTTTCCACACGATCAGGTAATTGAATCGTGTTATTTTTTTAAATATTCGTATTTTAATAAGTTGTGATGTAAAATCTCTAATGAAATGAGAATAATGTCTTTGAACAGAGATCCTAAATCTAATGTAATATTATAAAAATAAATATTATAATATTTATAATACTAACGTAATATTAAAACTGATGCCCTAAAAAAAAGGTATACCTACTCGTATATGTAATATCCATTCTAAAAAACGTATGTTCAAGATAGATCTTAACGGCAGACGAAAAGTTCCCCGTAGGCACGTATTTATGAAGATAGCCCATAAGGCTATCAGGCCATCACGCCTTGGGCGTCACTTATACGTCGTCAACCGTAGCTCGCCCGTAACTACACGCGTCTTCACCAGTCTTTATGTACTAGCGATGCGGCCAAGATTGCCGCGGATATTTGTAGTTATAGTGAAAAAACTCAAATTACTTGGAATATAATGTCATTTGTTGTTATTGTCGTTTAATAATGGCGAAAGATTTTTTAAATTGATCTAGTTTATTCGGAGCCTATTGCAAACAAATAATGAAATATATCTACAAATAACATAAATAGTATAAAACAAAGTCACTTTTTCCGACCCTATATTTTTTTTTATAACATAGTGAGGCAAACGAGCATGCGGTTAACCTGATGGAAAGTGTCACCGCAGCCCATGGACATTTGCAACAGCTGAGGTCGCAGGGATGTGCTGCCGGCCCTTATCCCTATGTATGCTTAAATCTTTGAAAACTACGTAACGGATTTTAATGCGGTTATTTTTAATAGGTAGAGTTGATTGGAGGAATGTTTATTTGTACAGCACCCATTAAATAGTAGAGAAATATTGTTATTTTTGTATGCGGCGGTACCGGCCGTCCGGTGCAGCGGGAGCGTGCCTATTATCAGCATTGCACCTGTGCGAAGCCGGGGCGAGTCGCTTGTAATATAATAATTTAAAATATGGGATTAGGAACAGCATACCACACAGCGTCCATGTTGGCTTTCCGAATATGAATGAATTATATTTACTTAAATTGAAACTTCAACCTTTTACTTTTGCGGGCAACGCATTTCTGTGCCCTCTGGTATTGCAAATTTACATGGGCGGCGGTGTCATTTACCATCAGATGAGCCGTTTGCTCGTTTGCCTGCTATAGTATAAAAAAAACTATTAAAAACCAAAATTAAGTAAGCTGTTTGTATTGGTTTAGAATTTGAAACTAGTTTTAAAGTGCAAATAAAGATCCTCCATGCTATCGTCAAATAAATTGCTTATTCAAAATGCTCTTATGAAATGTCTCTATTGAACTTGCATCTCCCCGATGTGGGGCCAATAAAATCAGACGCGAAGATAATACACCCGTTCCGCCGAACTTATTTCGCTTTACGGCCAGTTACACTAGAAGATTATATCGGAGGCAATCTAGAAAAAACCGGTGACGTAGCCGTTTTTGAAGCGCTAGCCCGCGGGGATCGTAAACCACGAATGCCGCGAGGTGTCCTCACTCTTATCTGGGATTATCGATTTTCGTATCGCATAAAAACGTATTCGATTTCGCATACAAATCGACACCGAGTCAAAGCATTAGCAAGATGGAATATAAGTATGCTTAGAGATTATCAGAAAATTCACTAGGTGGCTGACTCGATACTGAGTCATCTAGGCAGGTACCACTGCAGTGCCAGATGGTCGTGGCCCGTGACATAAAAGTGCTATGCACTTTTATGTTTCGGGATTAGGGTACTGTAGCTAGTGAAATTACCGGGTATAAGAGACCTAACATCTGTTGTCTCGGGTGTCGGATGCAGTGAGACATTGATGGAGGATAATAACGTATCAGTTGTCCATCTCCTTCATCGCCGCTCTGTCATGGTCAGGCATATCACTTACCATCAGGTGAGCGTTCTGACCGTCCTGTTCACTTCTTAACATAAATAAAATATTAGTAAATTATATTGTCTCTGAATATTAATTTATTTTATTTTACTTTATTTTTTATTTTTTTTATGTTTTTTTTTTTATTTGGAATACTTACAGTATAAAACAAATTCCGTCTAAATAATAATGGTAAATTTCTTAATACTATTACAGTTTTCGCATTTACATTTACATGATAATAAGAAATCCGGAGCATCCGCATCTTGTTTTATTCCCAGTTCGTGAATTACCCTTTAGAAGTTTATCAAGGGCTACAAGTGTGTAACCCGCGAAAACCCGCGGGTCTAAGTGATGTATTACCAATTGAACACCCTTCACAAGTGCGATATATTGCTTCATTGTCTTGTTAACAATATACGGATCGTCTTTAATCAGTAATATATCTTAGTTCCCAGAACAGAGATACGTACGTTGTTATAAGTTGGGTCTAATTTGGCCAATCGAACCAAATTACTGTCTTGAGCAACGGGTGCCGGCCCAGTGCGGATTGACCGACTTCACGCCCAACGTTTGAATCTCTCGCACGCGTGCACAAATTTCCTCACGATGTTTTTCTTCACCGTAAGAGCGGCGGATTACGTACACATAAATTCAAAAATTAGAATTATACATTGGTACGTCGCGGGATTTGAACCTGCGCTCTTTATGGTCCTGACAGAATATCAGTATTGTTGCGGCGTGTGCCGTTTCAACTCATGCCGAGGCGGGGCCTTTAGACTTTTTTGTTATTTTTGTGTTGTTTTTTATATATTTTATTATTATATTTATAATCTTTGTTGTTGTTAGCTGTTATTTGTGAAATCTGTTTTAAAAAGGGTCAATATATGTTTTTTTCTTTCTTCTTCTTTCTGCGCGCGCAGTTTTGAAAGGCAACAGTCCACACTATTGAGCCACCGACGCTCTTATAATAATGCATTTCAAATATTTTGACTTTAAACGTTATGAAGTTTAACTGCAGTTCACTGGCCTTCACATAAAGAATACAATGAGAGCTTTATTTAAGAACATACTCCAACAGCATTTATTGGACACTACATTGTAATTATTTTTATAAGTAAATACGTATTTATATAAATATGTATATATCTTAATATTTATTATATTCATGTATTTATTTAAGTATTTTGTTCTTTTTTTTGAATATGTAACAATATTAAAATCTTATTGAATAATAATTTAAATATTTATATTTTTTTATTTGTTTTCCTATTTTTGCTGACCACTACCTTACTTATTTTTTGTCTTATTCTAAGGTTGCCTGGAAGAGATCGCTTATAGCGATAAGGCATCCCCTTCCTATCTGAAAGATTGTTTCCAATTTCTTGGTACAGACCACTGTCTTGATCTTAGGTCTAAGTCTGATAATGTGCTGAGAACTCCGTCACTAATTCTGGGTATTTCAAAGAGTCCTTTACGTAGGAGCTACGACTTGTGGAACAGGTTGCCGCTGATATTCGTCATGCAAAATCGGTACTGACATTTAAGAACAGACTCCACCAGCATTTATTGGACACTACATTGTAATTATTTCGAGAATTATTTATATAGAATAGTATGTATTTTTATGAGAACTTATTTGTTTACATATTTATTTATTTATTTATGTTAGCATATTTATTAGATTTGTGTATTTATTTAAGTATTTTGTTCTTTTTATTTTATTTTTAGTTTATGTATTAATATTGACATATCATATATTATTTGTTTTCCTATTTTTCTTGCCCACTACCTTACTTATTTTTCGTCTTCTTAATCCTAAGGTTGCCTGGAAGAGATCGCTTGTAGCGATAAGGCCGCCTTTGCCCACTGTATTGGTTTTTATGGTTTTGTTTGTATTTAATTTATTGTGAGCAATAAAGAGTCTATCTATCTATCTATCTAAGGCCGCCTTTGCCCACATTGGTTTTAATGTTTTTGTGTTGGTATTTAATTCATTGTGAGCAATAAAGAGTCTATCTATATTCTTATAGTATCTTTTAAAAATATATTGGACATAAGAGACCTAAAACACCAGTACACTTGATCTGTAATGTGCAGACGTTGCATGAATACAGAGCCGGTAAGCTGACCTACATAGTATTAAATGATTCATCATCATCAGCTCATTAAACGTCCCCACCGAGGGGCACGAGCCTACCCGTATAGGTTGATTAGGCCTTAGTCGTCCACGCGGGCCCAGTGCGGATTGGACGACTTCACACACAACCTTCGAATCTCTTCGCAGGCGTGCATGAAGGATTCCTCACGATGTTTTCCTTCACCGTAAGAGCGTCGGATAACGTACATATATTTTCGAAATACATTGGTACGTGTCGGGATTTGAATCTCTATTATGATTATTTAAGTTAAAACAACATTTATTAGTAGATTAAATCTTAGTGTTACATTATTACTGTTTCCCGCGTACAATGGTAATGTCAAGAGAGAGATATTAGTGACGTGATATCACTCTTCAGTTGATTAGAGATGGGTAGCGTTGGTCGTTTCTTTTCCCTCTAACAATAGCATGTAAAATTTCTAACAAGACCAATTGGATAAACCCGTAGCTATTGAACTTAAGTAATTTGCAACAAAATTGTACAGTTACTAGTAACATTTTATCGCAACATATTACCGCAAAGGGTACTAACGTAAGTGATCTTACAGTAGCAAAGATAAGATTCAAAGTACCCTATCTAAACAACAAACTTCAATGACGCTTGTAAGCTGTAATCTATGACTATATATACACATCAATTAGGTGCTATCGTACAATCAGCTATGTAAAAATCTGGCCGTTTTAATTTTCACAGTAAGTCAAAAAAATTGAACGTGAGAAACACACACACACACACAAACTTATACACACACTTATACACAAACACAAAATAATGTAATGTTTTATTATTATTTTGTTTCCTCCTTGTTATAATATTATGTTACCTATTTTTCTCTTCTGTTAGCAACTAGATGCTTAAACCATTGTTACTTAGCATGTGTACAAAACTTTGTATTATTATTTATGATGTACTAATTATATTTGGCTAATCTTTTTGGGAAGACACTGGCTTCCATAACACAGTTTATACTAGTTTGGCAGTCAGGGTTTCATACTTTATTTGTAAAACTGTTTATTGGTGCAAATAAATAAATAAATAAAAATATATAAATGATTCGAGTCATTTTGAAACATTTACTGTAATCATGATTTACGTAAAAAAATTATAAAAAGTAAATAGAAACATGTTTAATATAGACAATAAACTAACGATTCGTAGACGCACAATCTCACTCAAAAGTGTCCGCGGCAAGTCTGCCCATCGCGTCAGTTGGGCAGAATTTCATTCACAATCACGTCGCTCGCTACATGCCATAATAACATAGAGTGTGCTCGTAATTTTGTACTCTTTCTCCAAAACTCGTCTGCTCTAACGGACCTTGGTTCTGCGACGTCTTCATTACCTTTTATTATGAATAATTAATTACCACATTATTTATTATTAATTTAGCGCATTATTTGAAACACTTGCCTGAGTCTTAATCAGTCATTTCACAAGGGCTAACTTACAATACGCCAAGCTATAAAACGTTGAGTCCTTTTCGTTCAAATTACCGGCCTGGGCATCTAAGTGGATGCCGGCATTTAACGTACGGCCCATGTGTCCAATTGGATGGCTTAGTTAACTATAGACAGATTTGTATGTTTATCAGTTATTTTATTTATTTGGGATAATAAACAGCATCACAATTTGTCCTTATAGTTAGAGTAAGTTACAAAATGATTTATTGTGACATGCACACTGTTATCCACGACTTATTTATAGTATTACTCGTTTATACTAATAATAATATTTTTATTTAACACCCATAGTACAAGCACAATGCTTCCACTGGCACTAGATGGCGCTGTGTGAATGTCATTGAATATTTCTTATTATTATGTGTCTCAGTATACAAATGAACTCTTTATCTATGACTGACAGAGTAATTCTATCGGCTAACGCAAAGGTACGCGGGTCAGCGGTCGCAACAACATCGCTGTACGTGCGCACGAGTTTATCAGTTACCTACGCTACTGCGTTATGGCCTACTAATTATATAGAACGGAATTGACCGGTTAATTAAACAGGATTGGAACGCTGATAGTGTTTGATAACTTTCTAAGAGTAGAATTGCGTACTCTTTTTGTGTTTGTGTTAAAATATTTTTGGACGTTCACACAGGACAGGCTTAGCCTAGTGTGGAGACCAGGGTAAAGCTTTATAATCTGTAATTTTTTTTTTCAATTAATAAATTTGAATTTTAAAAATTTTGAAATTAATTTTGAAATTGAAATAGATAGTGATGTTTATAATTGTTTATTTAAATAAAATATTATATTGCTGAGTCGTTCAACTCATCATATTTTATTTAATACAAAAGTTGCTGTAGCGCCTATAGCATCTAATTTACCATCACATAAGTCTAAGTCTAATAGAGCTATAAATACACATTGGCAGACATATTTTACACTCAGATATAATATATATTCTTTTCGGTTCTTACCTTTGAAAAGTTATTATATTTCTTGGTAAATTTACTGATTCATTGCGATGATGGCATGTTACAATTGCACAGGATGGCATTTTGGAAAAAAAACGGTCTCACAGAGCGTAATCTGGCAGCCAGTGTCTGCTCGTTGAGCTTACATTTGTCGCACTTAAAAACGCGGCTTGCCCCATCTCCTGTATTGGGAAATCTGTGCTTCCCATACAGCCTGGCCATGGGTAGTTTGGGCTGTAACCGACCCGCGAACCCAGTGAGGATTAGTGGGTGTGAACGACTACCATTCTTAAATAACCAGACCTGCCTTCCTATACTGTTTCATTATAATAAATATTTACTTTCCTTCTTACAGTGTACGGAGAGCAATAGATAATGTTTTTTGTCATCCATCCGACAACCGACAGTCTCTATAGCCTGAAGTCCAGTACACAATTATTATTATGCCCACAGTATTGATATTGTAAGAAAAACCGATGAAATGAGAAACCTTAAGTTAAAAAGGTTCCTAAATAAGTGAATATAAAATTGCAGTCTATACATCGACTCTTTGAAACTATCGCAACATTATCACCGCTAACAAAAGGCTCAATGTAACATGCCCACTATACAAGAACATTTACAGCAGAGGGTTAAGCAATCTCTGAAGCGCATGTAACACGTGCGTGCGGTTTAGATGAGATACGTCGTGGTACACCTGCGTCGACCTCGTTGAAAATAACTCTAATCGACTTTATTTGTATAGTTTAAGGTCTATAGTTGCTTGTTCTGAGCATCTGCATAAGTCTTCCAATTAAATAAGGACAGTCAGGAAATGCAATTAAATCTGTACAGTGGAATGTAAGAGAAGGATATGTTAGTTAAGAACTAAGGATGAGAATAAGTTTGGTTAGTAGTAATTTTTGAAAATAAAAAATATATATTTAGTCACTATTTCCATATTCAGAAAGTACATAATCATATGCATTGAAGTCAACCCCAATCTTTGTTTCATTATTTGTGCTCTGCCAGTTTTTAAACAATTTTTTTTTCGTGTAAGTGTAAAATATTTAGTCAACTTATTTGCTGTTTGTTAATTTTCTCTGTGTTGTTTAGCCAATAAATTTTTTTCATACTTCTTTCTATCAATGGAATCATATTTTTTTGTTGCAGATAAACGGGCAGACAGTTAAGTGATGCCACCAACCATACTAGACACTTCGAAGAACCAACTAGTACGTTGTCGACCATTACACAGGCAGTGAGAAAAGGAAAAATAGGGAGGGGGAAGGGGAATTCAGGCTTCCAGTGACCTCATTCAATCGCCAAATATGAATTTTAATGTATAACAAGGGAATCAAAACACAAATTAAAGCAAAGTCACCTTGGCCAATACGACCCATCATGCAAATATCGTAAAAGTCAACCACCCTTTTCTCAACCCGAATTCATAAGTACTTGTTTACGACATATCGCGCTGACCTCTGCTATGCAAACCTATCACCGTTTGGAAATAATTGAGGCTAATTTAAATTTTTACGTTTGACTGAGGCTACAGGGGACTCCAGAGCCGGCAGCTGCCTTGGTCAAAGAATAAGCATTGCTATTCAGCGCGGGAATGCTGCCAGTGTTTTGGGAACCCTGCCTCGGTCAGACGTACTTTTCGATTTTGTTAAATAATATATTATATTTCATTTAGTATTTACATTTCAATTATTGTTAATTTTGTTACTAAGATTTTTATGTTGAATTGATTTCTTTAATGGCTATTTACCAAATAATTATATTGTTAATTTGAATGAATAAAAGAGCTACTTTTACCATACTTTTATTATAATTATTTGCGCTCAAACCGTATTTGTACCTACGTTCTGAAGTTCTTGCCATCTTTTGTTTATGTCTAGTTATTTTCAAATTATTTATAAAGCTATGCCCAGTAGATTCCAGTGGGAATTATTTAAATTATTTGTTATAAGCGTTGGGTTTTTAATGCGCAAAAATCACTCAATTTGAAATCCTGATATTGTATTATTTTACTATCGACATAAAAAATTAAGTCTAATAAGGAAAGGAATCCACATTTAGATAAAACATCAAATATAAAAACAACTAATTTATGGACCTTTAACTACCTACTTATTTTTATATATTTGTATATTTTCAGTTTAAAAAAACATTCGCACAATTATTATTAATCTACATAAAAGTAGCTTTTATAATACAAACACACAGCGCAATTTGAATACACTAATTTTGTTAGAAATTTGTTTGAGCGAAGGTGATATTTAACGTGGTCGCATTACCATATAAATGCTATCCCGAACTCAACTTCTGACCGTCCTTTGATTCAATTCAACGTCCAAATTTTAAGTGCGTCGCCCGCACTGGAGTCCGATTGTTTAATAGAGTCTAAGAACGATAAAGGTGATATACAGGGTGGGCAAGTTATAGACCAAACGAAAGGGACGGTCATTCCAGATTGAATAATTCACAGGATGTTCAATTTATTAATGGATCAATATATATTCCTTTAAGCTAGGTTTTAGCAAAGTACTTAGTCATCTAGGTAGGTGCCATCGCATTGTCACATATCGTGCTGTAAAATATGAGTTGATACGTACTTTTAGGTTTTGATGTGAGGCTACTGTAGCTAGTAAAATTACCAAACATAAAAGACTTTATTTCTGCCGCCTCAGGTGGTGTTGATGGACAATAACAACTTTGTATGGTAATTAATTAATCCGGGTATTATATATAATATGTATGTAGTTACTAAATAAGTATATCCGTTATTGTACCAATTTTTCAGGTAACATGTTAAGTTCAGGGCTAAATGACACGGTGTGAATGTTAGTGGATATTTCTTTATTATTATTGAGTTGAACTAAATTGTTTCCGCATGTTTCGTAAGATCACAAAAATACAGTTCAACACATAATTTATCTTAAGAAATATTATCTATCCCACCACGACATCCGACATCGCGCACACCACCCTGTATAAGCGCGGGTAGTTTTACGTTCGGAAACGTAGGTACCATAATAGCCATTGGAACTGAACAGAAACGTGAGTGGACAAATTGGAGTCGACCGTCCGCGATAAGGGCCAGTCCAAAGCAAGGGTAACCATAAACAACAGGCGACTCTCCCCAATTAATAAAGCAACCAACATTGAAGTGGTGCAATTAATTCTGTGCCTTCGCAGATTTTAATAGTTCACATAAATCAACGTTGCCCGGTGGGTTAATCACCATTTAATATGCCGGCCGGCCTATCGCGACCCGAACTTATAACAAATGTATTGCCTTACTCTGGAAGATAGAGCACGATATGTGTTGGTGGAAATATTTTTCTTCTGTTGATCCAACTGATAATTTTGACCTCAAAGGAATTCAAAGTGCCAGGATTCCAGATACAAACGAAAATCTTATTTGTTAAATACATCCGCTAAGGGCGGTTAGTGTTAAATAATCATTGGCCTACTTGAAGGTATTAATAGGGTTAGGGTTTTAGGCGACATGTGCTTAGTTAATGGTATTAAATCGTTTGAAAAAGCTTAATTCTTTATTTTCGAAAAGTTTGACATGAAAAATCTCAAGGTTAAACAATCATTATTCTGCCTTAACTTTTCATCAGAACACGCTATGCCCATTGCAAATAAAAAGTTTTATTCTGTAATTTTTATTTTCTTATAAAAATAAATGAAGATTATGTAAATAAGACGTATACATAGTCAATAATCTTACTTCGTATTTTCCCAATTATCATATTGATTGGCGCCCAACGTGGGGCATATTTCTGTCTTAAATCTTTTTAATTAACAGTAACCATTTTTATAACTTTAACAGAAGGGCCAGCACAGAACCCCTCAAGGCAAGCATGCCAGAAAGTAAAGGTTTCTTTGTATGTTGATTATTTATCAGTCCTTGACAAGTTATAAGGCTATATTCGAGACGTCAGGTTCGATTACCGGGCATTACAAACATTTGTGAATGAACAAGTCTGTCTGTCGTTCATAATAATCTGAGTGATACTATGATAAATGTGTATGAAATTTACAAAATATATATATTTATATATATATGTGTATGTTTAGTACCCTAACTACAAGCTTCACGTTTAATATGTAGCTAGATGGCGCTGTCTGTGGATATTTATTAGTTTATTTACTATGACTGATTTTAGAATTTACGAGTCAGTACAGTCTAGCACGTGTAAAAGGGGTTATCTTTTGGATATAATCAGGAATGCCGGGGTGTCTCGTTGTTATGTATTTAGAGCAGGGTGGACAATCTCGAAATTCAATTCGAGCCAGACTGCGCTTCGTTAAGTGGTTATAAGGGCGGCAATGTCCAAGGTGTAAGGGTAAGGTGGGGGAGGGAGACACCTCTTCATATTGAATTTGGTGCGGCGGTTCCCAATTGTTATCGGCCGGTGCAAGGTCGAATGGCCGCCCCTGTCAGGTATTACTACCCTTTCTTTAAGGGTAGGGTTGGCACTCGTTAAACTGTTAACTTTTAAAGCTGGCCGTCTTTAAGGCAAAAGTGAATAGGCTGTTTCTAGGCAGGCATGATCCATCCTCGGCCGCATCATCACTTACCATCAGGCGAGATGGCGGTCAAATGTCTGCCTACAGAAGATAAAAAAAACTTACTTGGTGGCAGACGTGGTACTGACTCGTCTAGGTAGGTAGTCCTATGCACTTTTGTGTTTCGAGATGACGGCACTGTAGCTAGTGAAACTACCGGGTATAAGGGACCTAATATCTGTTGTCACAGGTGATGGCACAGTGCGGCATTGAAGGAGAATAATAAAATAACTGTTTATCAGTTGTTCGTCTCCTTCAATGCCGCTCTGTCATGGTCAGGCTAATCACTTACCCTAGAGGTGAGGAAAATATAAGTTTTCATCTTTATGAGATTCGATTGTGATCGAAAGTGTCTTGTGTTGGCTAGGTTGAGAAAGCAAATATAATTAATCAAGATTATTTTTTTATAAGGCGCTATCTCATTTTCTCTGCATTAAGAGCGTCGGTGGCTCAATGGTGTGGACTGTTGCCCTTCTATCGGGAGGGCTGAGGTTCAAAACCCGTCACGTACCAATGTGTTATCGAATTTTTGAAATTATATGTACGTTATCCGACGCTCTTACGGTAAAGGAAGACATCGTGAGGAAACCTTCATACCCGCCTGCGAAGAGATTCCAAGGTTGTGTGTGAAGTTGTCCAATCCGCCCTGGGCCCGCGTGGACGACTCAGGCCTAATCACCATATACGGATAAGATTGTGCCCCTCGGTGGGGACGTTTCATGAGCTGATGATGATGATGGGACTGGATGATCATCACTATATCATGTGGAGTTGTAAAAAATTACCACTTACCATCCGGTGAGAGTATTTTTTCGTCCTATTGAAAGAAAGAAAGAAATCATTTATTATATCTAAATCTTTTCTCGACGTATCATAAAAATAATTTATTATATTAACGACCAGTGTGGTAGAGTTTGTTCTCCGGGCAGTACAATCATTGGTGTAAAGGAACATGTCTGTTTGTATTGGTCTCGGTGTCTCTATGTATAAGTATAAGAGAATATAAAAAGAAGTTTGTTTATCCGTTTTCAGAACCCACAGGTTAATGCTTAGTTTGGGGCTAGATGACGCTGTATGAATGTCAGTGGGTTGTTATATAGAAATAGAAATACTTCAAATGCAATAAAACGTCGCCAGCCCTAAACGGCTCGGCGGTCATTGGTCAATTTATTTCTTGCGCGAGCAGTTACCATGATTGAATTAAGCGGGTCCGGGCGGTGTCCGGTCGTCGACCGGCATTGTCCGGTTTCCGCAAAAAGGTAACCCGGAATTTTAATCGTGGGAACTAACGTCTGGGTAGGTTTATTTAAGGTTCATTTCGATGATTCCGCGGTCAGCCAGTTTGATTTGGGAACTTTGGCGGTCGGATTCAATTACTGTATTCTGACTCGTTGTGGTCTTTAGAACTGGCAAGTAGAATTGTGTGTGATCGTTGACTTTTAATTTTGTCTGTAGAAATTTTAAATATCATGTGAGCCGCCTAAAAAGTCTTGTTCGTTGTGCTGTTTTTTGGCCGAAGTTTTATGAAGTTGTTAGTAATCCAGCTGATAATATTCCCGGTACAATGTTGAATACACTGGAAACATACGAAACTCTAAGTGGCAGTGGGCTGGTCACGTATGTCGCAGAACCGATGGCCATTGGAGCAGACGAGTTCTGGAGTGGAGACCGCGTCTTGGCAAGCGTAGCGTAGGACGCCCTCCGGCCCGATGGACCGACGACTTGCGAAAGGTCGCTGGTGGAGGCTGGATGAGGAAAGCGGAGGACCGGGATATCTGGCGCAAAATGGGGGAGACCTATGTCCAGCAGTGGATTGCGATAGGTTGAATAGGAATACGAAACTCTTAATAAGCACATCATCTTCTGACCCATGTGGTGTAATGGTCGAGACGTCGGCTACCACACCCAGTTCTGGGATCAATCCCCGGGCATTTCAAACATTTATGTGCATAAACATTTCTGTTTGTAATTGTCTCGGTTAATAGTTGTTTCGTTCTCTAACTTCAAGCTCCTTGCTTAATATGGGGCTAGATATTGCTGTGTGAATGTCAGGGGATATTTTTTATTATCTTAAATTAGTATTTAACTTACATTGCAGAGCACAGCCTTTTCAACACAGCATGACTGCAGTGAGATTGAGAAAATATGAAAATACTATCCACCGTCTCCAACTCTGATTGTATCGCATACAGCAACCAATTGTCCCGTAGCAATATACGTGCTCGTAGTCTGTAGATCGTAGCACTGTAGCTCCGTAGCAAGATATGAAGGCTTCTATCTCGTAGCTCGCTTGCTCCTTTAATTCTTATTGAGAAACTGACAGTTAAATGGAGTATTACAAGGATCTTATTGAATAATTATTAAGTGTAATGGTTGAAAAGTCGGCTATTACACCAAGGGTTCGGGGTTCGATCCCCGGCAGTATATAAATCTCTTATTATGTTGGTCTGGTTATCTCTATTTATAATATGCACAAACATAAAAGTATATAAGTATTATCCGTTGTTAGTACAAATGCTTAGTTTGGGGCTAGATAGCGCTGTGTGAATGTCAGTGTACCTAAATAAAAAATAACAATAATAGATAAAGGCAAGGGCAAAATTCACGGAATAAATAAATCCCTTCACAAAATTCGTATACTGTATTGAAGTTAACATCAATGAATCAATGCCAGATAGAGGCTTTGCTGATGAGCTATTTTATATTCAGTCGGCGCACTGTCTGTTAAGAAGCTACAGAAATAAGTAATTTATTTGAACTACTCACAACAATGGCGGATTAAGATTTGCAAGAGCAGAAAAAACGGGAACAAACGAAATAAACAATTTATACAGGGGCCCAATTGATATTGATATTTGTAAGAAGTCAATCACCATTTATGTTCTATGGATATCGACTGCTAGTGAACGGTCCGCGTGGAAAACATTAGAGAAGGACTTCGTTCAGCTAAGGACGTATTATTCTGCAATGATGGTGATCATCATCATCATCTCATTTGCTGGACATAGGTCTCCTGCATTCAGCGGTAGATATCCCAGTCCTTCGCTTTCGGTGCAGCGTCCTACGCTACGCTTGCGGTGCCACTTCAACTTGATTCAGAATAATGATTTTCATCATCATCATCATTACCACGACAAACGTCCACTGCTGAACGAAGGCCTCCTCTTATGATTTCCACGCGGACCAATCCCTAGCAGTTGACTTGACATCCATCTGCTACCCGCCACCTTAACCAGGTCATGAGTCCTCCTGTTGTTTCCGCTACGCGTTGTCATTCGATAACCTTTCCGCACCATCGGCATCGGTGCTACGCTCTATGTGCCCTGCCCACTGCCACTTCAACTTGCTTATCCTGTGGGCTATGTCGGTCACCGGTTCCGGATCTTATCGTTTGAGGAAACACCTAACATAGCCCTCTCCATAGCACGTTGAGCGACCTAGAGCTTTTTAGGAGAAAGTTAACTTAGTTATATGCAATTGAAGAACATTAAAACCTTTGCAAACGTACGCACCGCGCGGGGAGTGCGCGGCGTGAGAGGAGGGGTCGACATCAATAATCCTTGTTATTCTTATGCAAATAGCCACCGTAGGATAAGTGGAACGAGAATCAGACTTTATACAGATTGGTAGAATCGCTGACGGCGCTGGCACACTACACGGATTCACATCCATGTTACAAGACGCGGTATCTTTTTATTCCATTTGGTAGGTATGTTTGCCATCAAGCTCACGCGATGCTAAGTTGTGACTACCGCCTATAATACATCGATATCTGCATGCCGATCGCGTTATTTTAAAAAGAAACGTTTCAATTTTAATATGGGTGTAGTTATTTGGTGTTGCGGTTGAGACGTCGACTACAACACTGAGGGTTCCGGGTTCGATCCCCGGGCAGTTCAAACATTTGTGTGCATGAACATGTCTTATGTATAATGTGTATGTATTTACAAAAAAATATATATAAGTATGTTTATCCGTTGTTTAGTACCCATAACACAGGCTTCACGCTTAACTTGGGGCTAGATGGCGCTGTGTGAACGTCAGTGGATATTTATTATTTAGTTTTTAAGTAAAATATTACTAATATACTCGTAACGTTTATGTAAAATCAAAAGCTAAATCAATTTATTGAAATTAGGCTTACAAAAAGCAAGTATGAACGTCAAAAAATATTCAAAAACACAATAAAAAAAAACATTTCAAATACTAAAATAAAAATGAGAATTTCGATGCTTGAAAAGAAGCGCTTCAGAGGTTTGGCCTGTTGAGAAAGAAACTCCCAAGAAAACTCAACAGCACAGCCTTTTTTTAAACAATTACTTAATGTAAAAATATATTCATCATCTCAGCTCATTAAATGTCCCACCGAGAGGCACGAGCCTACCCGTATAGGGTGTTGAGGCCTAAGTCGTCCACGCCCAGTGCGGATTAGACGACATCACGTACAATCTTTAATTTTATTCGCAGGCGTGCGCAGGTTTTCTCACGATGTTTTCCTTCACCGCAAGAGCATCGATAGCATATATATAATTTCGAAAATTCGAAAACGCATTGGTACGTGGCGAGATATTGAATCCCAGCCAGGAAAAATATATTATAAACACTAAAATAGCTGAGCATTTTATGACCATGGATTTTTATCAATTCATATTCATCAATTCATATGGATGTCGTCTGAAATAATAAGCTCCCAAGTGAACTACATTAGATTGCATCACACAGCATTATGTTGTTCACCTGACATCGAATCTCGTTCCAAATAGATAATGTTATCGGCAAGTGCGCATCGGGAGGAAGCGGGCTGCCGAGGGCACAGGTCAAGGTGTGGGCTCGCACTATCTGTTTACACGAGTACAAATAACAGGCGTAATACTATCCAATAACGCGTTCATTTCACCACGAAAATAAACGTTTCCCTGTTTTTTATGTGTTAAACGGAACGTTCAGTTCGCTCACCTGGTATACACCTGGTCAGTGTCGAGTGAAATCAACTACAATCGGTAGTCATTATCTTCCGTCAACACACACGACAGAAGTGAGGTTGAGAGATTTAGTTATTTCACTAGCTACACTGTATTCATATTTTATGTTGTATTAGTAATATCTTATATATTATTATTATTTTTGTGTCATGCCTTACGTGCCCACTGCCTATCTTTTTCTTTAACTTTTTCTACTCAAAGGTTGCCTGGAAGAGATCGCTCGTAGCGATAAGGCCGCCTTTGCCCACTATATGTCTGACTTTTCTGTGTTTGTGAACCGTTTATAAAATGTGAGCAATAAAGTGTTTATCTATCTATCTAGCTACAGTGCCCTCATCCGAACACAGAAGTGCAAAACACTCCCAAATCACGGGACGTTATCTGGCATTGCGGTGGTACATACCTAGACGACTCAGTACCGAGTCTAACACCTAGTAAACCTGTACATTTTAAAGTCTTTTTCATCAGGGTCCCGTAAGCAATTTTTTGACATTACTACACTATTACGACAATTGCCAATCTAACCGTAAATTTGGTATTTCGGTATAATTTCTATGTTCACATCACACATCAGCTCATTATACGTCCCCTCCGAGGGGCACAAGCCTACCCGTATGGGGTGTATAGGCCTTAGTCGTCCACGCGAGCCCAGTGCGGGTTGAACGACTTCACGCACAACCTTTGAATTTCTTCGCAGGTGTGCGCAAGTTTCCTCACGATGCTTTCCCTCGCCGTAATTATTATGCTAATGGTTTAAAATGATTATTGTATAGTGCAATGAATTGTCTTATCGTTTACTAAACAAAATCTACCACAAGGTATGCGTGCAAAATATTACTATTGTGACACAGTAACGATCCTATTATCGCTTTATGGCGACCCATGTGGTGTACTGGTCGAGACGTCGGCTGCTACACCAAGAATTTCGGGTACAATACGTGGCCTTTACTAGCATTTGTGTGCATGAACATGTCTTTTTTTTTTACATTAAATAGGCCAGCGTTTGACTACGCCTTGTCTGGTGTTAAACATCGACGATATCTAGGATGAAACACGCTGACCTAGAAGAAACCTATTACTCTCGACTTGAAGACCCCCAAATTGTACACCCGGGAAAACATAAGCTGGCAACGAATTTCAAAGTTTCGCAGTGCGAATAATAAATGTGGATTCAAAGCGCTTAGTACGACACTTCGCATCTCTACTATAAATGGATGTCGCTTCACCGTCTGCCTGGTTGATCGATGAAAGAAAGACTCGGCGGACAATATCATGCAATATTTGTGCACACTCCCGAAGTGCAACCTATACAAGCACGACAAAGAGGCAACCGCGCCGGGTGGCTCAGACTTGCAACCGATACTTGGGTAAAGAGCTGTTACCTATTAACCTCGGCTCGTCTCTGAATGGTATTAAAAGTTTCCAGTTGGTATTTAGCTGGTATGGAAAGGCATGGCGAAGCACTGCCGTTTCGTTGGATATTTCAAAAGCTTTTGACAGGGTTTGGCATGACGGTCTGATTAGCAAGCTTCCTGCTTATGGCTTGCCCACTGGGTTGTGTGCGTGGATTGCAGACTTTCTGAGAGATAGATCTCTTCAGGTGGTCATTGATGGTTGCTCGTCTGATCAGTTGTCTCTGAATGCAGGTGTTTCTCAGGGGTCAGTGCTCTCTGCAACGCTCTTTCTGCTGCATATTAACGATCTGTTGATACCCGGATCCTTGGGTACGCAGATGACAGCATAAGTAATAGCAAGTCTGTTTGTAATGGACTGGGTGTTTTCTGTGTATAATATGTATGTTTTTACAAAAGACTGTATATGTGTTTATCAGTTGTTTAGTACCCATATTACAGGCTAAATGTTTAGTTTGGGGCATTCGTGACACACTTTTGAGTGCAAAGGAGCAATAAGTCTGCTGTCCATTAGCTAAAATGCTGTGAACTGAAGAGCACAACTTATCGATATAAAGCTGAAAAACCCTGTTTAACGGAATCAACTTCGTCTTATACAACTGTTTATCACTATAAATATACCTATTATAAGGGATTTGCAAAACATCACTAATAGTGTGTTTAATCGTGCACAATTTATATTACTTATCAACTGAACTAAAAATTATGCTTGTCAGTTAATGTCATTTTAGTTAGTGGACGATAGCAGTGTTTCCTCTTAGAACCTTAAAAAAAGAGGAAATAAGAAAAAATATGGAGAAGGATAAGTTAGAACTTTGGACGTTTTGGGCATATCTCTCTCTTCAACCAATTGCAGTAGATATGCCGATTCTGCCTTTCTCATCCAACCTCCACCAGCGATCTTTGGCAAGTCGTCGGTCCATCGGGCCGAAGGACATCCTATGCTACGGGTCTTGTATAATAAATACAAAGCAATACATTATTTACTCGTGGATAACATCTCAAATGGTGATGTGTATGAATGGCCGCATATAGTCGATGATAAGAGCTGCGCCCGCGCATGAATGAGCGCACTCGATAACGCACACATAGATACATATGCACACAGAGATACATACGCACACAGACGCGCTGTCGCGCGAACGTGGGCGACATTGTTGGAAATGTTCGGGGAATTTACCTCTGTTTCCTCCGCGATAAGCTGTTATTGATATGTAAAAATACCTTTTTAGATACTTTTATAAAATACTTAGTTGTAATTCAAATAGGCAAATTTCTGAGTATTTAACATCAATGTCCTTTGGTACATTAATTGTTTTTTGCAATGTCACTTACCGCTATAGGAGTCTTATGATTTCTAATGCAAATTACTTTAAAATGTTTTATCAAATAATAAACTAAGTACATCTATATCAATCAATGGTAACGCTAAATATAAAAAAGATAACGTAATGTTATGCCAAATAAATTAACAAATGAATTGGCGAAATAAAAAGGACTTACGGCCCTAACCTAATCTATACTAATATTATAAAGCTGAAGAGTTTGTTTGTTTGTTTGAACGCGCTAATCTCAGGAACTATTGATCCGATTTGAAAAAATCTTTCAATGTTAGATAGCTCATTTATCGAGGAAGGCTATAGGTTATATATAATCACGCTACGAGCAATAGAAGCAGAGCAGCAATGAAGGATGTTTCAAAATCCGGGGGAATTTTTTCATACTTGGAGCTTTCGCTGCGTACGCTGCGTAAACGGTTAAAGTTTCGCAAAAATCATGTATGAGAGTATTATATCCCTTTTAAGGGTCTACAAAAAAGTCCGCGACAGCATATGTCTTTCCTTAAAGGTTAGTTCCCTATAACATTTTTTACGCTGAATTTTTTTTTAATAATTATTCATTTGCGAAGGTATTTAAACAAAATTGCCCTTTACATCATTCATCTTAAATGAATATCTTACGAGATATCGCAGTTTTAACTCACCTATATAAACGAAGTAGCGGGTTAAAGAGAGCGTTAGGCCAAAGTAACTATTCTACGCGGACGAAGTCGCACGCAAAAGCTAGTAATAAATAAAGACGATGAAATACAAAATATAACTTCTTCACTCCTTTTCCATCATTAGAACTGTTTCGTTTTATAAGAATCCACCGCATAACCGATCGGGAATGTTTAAATATCATGCGCATCAGTAAATAATTAACTTAAATCAACCCAGCTATAATCATTAATCACATACGATTTGTTTTTATGTAATAAAATTACATATTTGTGATCTTGTATTATTATCATCTCCGATATTTTTAAACTGTGTTTACAAAAGATAACGGTCTTCCTTTTCCACAACAATAAAATGAAACAAGATTGTTTCTCATTTACAAAAGTAAACACACGCACAACCTTTAAATCTCTTTGCAGGTGTGCGCAGGTTACCTCACGATGTTTTCCTCCGTCCTAAGAGCGTCTTACATTTAAATTCGAAAAGATATTGGTACATTGCCGGATTTGAACCAGCGTCCTCCAGATCAGAAGGCTACAGTCCACACCAATGAGTCACCGACGTTCTTTCTATGTATAATATGTATTTACGAAAAATTTATGTTTTACGCTTAAATCGGGGCTAGATGGAACTCTGTGAAATTAAAATTTATTATATTTATTTTAAACAACTGCTTTGTTAAAACAATTACATAAACAATCATAAACAAGCCAAGAAACTTTCGGCGCGACAATAACTCGACTCTAGAAGTTTCTATTTTCTTTGTACCTGACGGTTTTCTTTACGAGTGCCAAAAACGAGCTACAAAACTAGTTTAATATGGCGGATAAATCTGTCTCATCGGAGTTATTGCTAAGGTAGAACTTCGCTGGCGATAACTCTGCTGCGGTGATGAGATGAGCATTTGGGTTACATTGATGCATACCTGTTTATACAGTACGATTGATATATTTTTTTATATTACCAAGTGAAAAAGACGGTGAAGATGCTCACCTGATGGTAAGTGATACGCCTGACTATGATAGACAGTTGCTAGACAGTTATAGTTCTCCATCAATGCTACACTGCGCCTATCATCCGAGTCAACCATAGACATCCGAATATACAATTAGACTGGATAAGCCGCCAAGTTTATAGGCAGTCCTAGTGTCGCAATTTCTTTTCGGTTCTTACCTGTGAAAAGTTATTATATTTCTTGGTAAATTTACTGATTCATTGCGATGATGGCATGTTACAATTGCACAGGATAGCATTTTGGGAAAAAACGGTAATTTCTTCTAATATTCGTGCGTCTTGACTCGTCTCACAGAGCGTAAACTGGTAGCCAGTGTATGCTCGTTGAGCTTACATTTGTCGCACTTAAAAATGCGGCTTGCCCCATCTCCTGTATTGGGAAATCTGTGGAGTCAACAGATGTAAACTCTTGTACCCGGTAATTTCACTAGCTACAGTGCTCTTATCCTGAAACACAAAAGGGCATAACACTCTTTTTTCATGGAACGATGTCTGGCACTGCGGTGGTACCTACCTGGACGACTCAGTGCCAAGTCTACCACCCAGTAAAATATGCGAGTAAAGAAGACTTTACGTCAGTACAATAGTTTTTTTTTTAAATTACATCTCTGGTTACAGCTTTAACGAGCTAGTGAGGAGTGCAGATGGCTTTCAAATCAAGAATTGTCGCAGTAGGCTCTCAGACTTGAAATTAATATAATCTCTACGACTCTCTCTCTCTTAATTGTTGAACGTCAGCTAGGTACTACCACCAAGGGTTCGATACCCGGGCAGTACAAACATTTGTGTGCATGAACATGCCTGTAGTGGTTTGGTGTTTCTATGTATAATGTGTATGTATTTAAGAAAGTATGTTTAATGTAAATCCGTTACATAATACCCATAAAAAGGCTAGATGCTTAGCTTGGGGATAAATAGCGCTGTGGAAATGCAGGCGGCTATTTAATTAAGTCTTAAGTGTAAACCGGACGTTGCACAAAAGCAACCAACAATCTAACTAATTGCCTAAAGTGCACTCCGCGTAAGTCACGGTCCTAACGCACCGTAAACCACACGGCTAGCAGGTGCTTCCATCACATCTTGAGAAATTATTACATAATTTTATTGCATACAGCACTTAGCTGCTTTGGCTTGTGCACATTTTTGGTTAGATAGTTTTCTAAGTTAAATAATAATAGTAGTCTCATAGAGGCTTCTATTATCAAAAGGATGATCGGATGACCTGGTTAAGGTGGCGGGTAGCAGATGGATGTTAACTACCCGCGTGGAAATTATTAGGGAAGGCCTTCGTTCAGCAGTGGACATAATTAGGCTGTAATGATGATGATGATGATCAAAAGTAAAAAAAAAATTAAAACATTCGACGGCTGATTTGCCGTCCGATCTGAAGGGTGCAGGTTCATCCCGCCACTTACCAATGTGCTTTCGAATTTTCGAAATTATGTACGTTTATCCGACGCTCTTACGGTGAAGGAAAACATCGTGAAAACTGCGCACGCCTGCAAAGAGTCCAAAGGTTGGGCGTGAAGTCGGTCAATCCGCACTGGGCCGACTAAGGCCTATACACCCTTTATAAGTAGGCTCGTGCCCCACGGTGGGGACAAAATATGAGCTGATAATGATGATTTTTAATGTTATAAACTAGAAATATGTAATCGAATTGTTAATTACCTACGAGAAGTAATTCCTGGTACATTTTTTCTATTGATCACTTCAGTTTATACGCCATATTTCAATACAAGTCATGTTCTTTTCAATTTTTTTGGCTATGTTGACAAATGCGAGCCATTGTCACAATATTTATTGCTTTCCATATAAAAACTGGCTGAATTTTGACACACTTTTATTGTTAGCGAGACTCCGTCCTTTTGATACCGTCATGGATAAACCCATGTTAAATCAATCTTTATTGGTGCCAAATAAGTTAAATAAACAACAGGTAATATATATATATATATATATATATATATATATATATATATATATATATATATATATATATATAATATATATATATATATAAATATATATATATATATATTAATAATATAACATGATGCAGGGTATAATTATTAATATTATACCTTGGCATCATAGTTATTTAACTACTTCTTTAGTTTTTCGACATAGATTATCAAAACTTTCACTTACCTTTCTTCTAACTTTAAGATAATGTATGGAGAGTAGTAGCCGAGGTCACAAGTTCTATTCATATACGTCCGCTCATTATACGTCCCCACCGAGAGACAAAAGCCTGTATAGACCATAGTCGTCCACGCAGGCCCAGTGGGGATTGGCCGACTTGACACACAACCTTTGAATCTCTTCGCAGGCGTGCGCAGGTTTCCTCACGATGTTTTCCTTCACCGTAAGAGAGTCAGCTAAACGTACATATAAATTCGAAAATACATTAGTACACCAATGAGCCACCGACGGTCTTTTAAAATACCATTTTTCAATGATGTAAAAAGTATAGATTCGTGATATGCTCACAAAACAATCGAAAAAAGTGTTCCGAATGCAGTGACAGCACACATACACATATTTCCAATGAGCGTACGTTTACCTAAACAAAAACCTACAACTGTATTCTCTTTGGCGGTTCGTTTTTGAGCACGGGTGACGTATCTACCTTTATATATACAGAATATCATTGCTATTTTTCCCGACTAAGATCTTATTGAAGTTGGGTTCGAAATTTCAAAGTCAATATTGCCCACTCTTTGTTTACTATGTACTAAAGTGACACGGTGTGATATATCTGTGTGTACCTACGCAATGACGTCAATCAGTACCCCAGATGCTGCTATCTCAGGTCGCGGGTGAAGGCGTCCATGTGATAAACACATCGCACGTTACTATTATAGTTTTGCATACTAAATGAGGCTACACGACGCTTCAATTATTTGTGGCCTAGACTTAATTATCCTCAATCAATCATAACGTCGCAAGGCGTGTGCGTCGGTGGCTCATTGGTGTGCACTCCCTTCCGATCTGGAGGGTGCAGATTCAAATCCCGCCACGTATCAATGTCTTTTTGAAGGTGGTACACTCGATACTCGTCAAGGTAGGTACCACCGCAATGCCAGGTATCGTCCCGTGAAACAGGAGTGTTATGCACTTTTGTGTTTTAGGATGAGGGCACTGTAGCTAGTGAAATTACCGGGTATAAGAGACCTAACATCTATTGTCTTGGGTGACGGGTGCAGTGCAGGATTGATGGATAGTAATAAATAAATGCATTCATTTGTCTTCCAAATCATTCAAGATACATTACAATACCAGATATCAAATAAATAAATCAAAGTAACACTAATCAAAATAAATAAAAACAAATAACTGTCTATCAGTTGTTAGTTTCAGTCAATATGGCTCTGTCATGATCTGACGTGTCACAAAACATCAGGTGAGCGTCATGACCGACCTTTACACTTTGTCAAATAAAAAAGCTTCTTTTTCCGATTCGCTGACTCCACCAATGAACTTGCCTACCGACGCACTATGTACACTGCCCACTGCCACCTTAACTTGCTTACCTTATGTGCTATGTCGCTTAACCATTTCTCCAACAGATATCTATTTTCAGGCTTTAGCTTAGGTTTTTCTAGGTTATTAACGAACCTATTGCTCCTGGGAAGTTGAGAGTGTCCATGGCTCTCACTTACCATCAAGAGAATCATATGCTCATATGCCTGCCTTAGATTAAAAACAAAACAGTTTAAGAAAATTAGTTATATTATGGAATTAGGTATACATGTATATACTTTGATATTCTAACTCTCACTATCAGCTTCGTTCTGTTATAATGCGCATACGCACTTTGCAATAACAAAGACAATAACCCGGCCTCTGGTGCTCAAACTGTAGTTTTGGTAATTATAACTTGTTCAGTAAGATATAAAAGCGTATTGTAGTTAACCAAGCCTATTCGATAATGAAAACTTGCTGATTTTAGAGGGGATTCTTGTTTAAAGATACCGGTAATGTATTGATTTGTCATTTGACATTAGAAATTAAGTTGGTGATAACGTCACCACTAAATTAGTATAATGCCATAGCTATAGTATGTCTTATATACTTCAGTTAACATTGTAGAGTGCAATTTGGTAAATAATTCATCCTAACACTCCCACACGTACAGAGTGAGGCCACATTTCTAAGGAAACCCAAAGTATCTGGCTTTTCGGAAATCACTGGAGGAAAGAAATTTTTTGACATATAAATAAATAATTATCAATATATACCTATTTAAAACTTTGAGTACCACTGGAAAAGAGCCGCTGCATGTGTAAGTTGAGGATAAGCGCATGACGTCTTCGTGACGTCATCGGCGTCTGCGCTTGATTATTTTTCTATTTTATTTCAGGAACTGCGAAAGTGTAAACATATTATTGGCAAATATTATATTGAATAATATTGAGTTAATCTTATTATAAATTACATAATCTTTTTTATATCCACTGACATTTACACAGCGCCATCTAGCTCCATATTAAGCGAGGAGCTTGTAGTTAGTGTACTAAACAACTGATAAACATATATTACATTTTTTTGTAAATACATACATATATACATAGAAACACCCAGACCAATACAAATACACATGTCCATGCACATAAATGTTTGAAAAAAAAACTATTGCTGTTACCATATAATTTGGAGTTAAAAACAGAAAGAAGAAAAAAATTATGAGCAAAACGATACGAGTATATTACGCGTAACAACATTTAAACAGTGCTATCTGCACTATGTGAGTGTGATAAAAGAAAATATTTTAAACAAAAAGTTCTCAGTTTTGTTCGTAAATTGATTCCTTCAAATATTTCCTCGCGTCCTCACCTTTGACTCAGTTGGAGCACTGCCAACTCTTTCAGTTTTGTTTTCGAAAGTTCCAAATGTCGTGGAAACTTTGTTTTGGCTGTGAAAATGTATTATAGTTACTAGACGATTTTTATTTCCTTTTATTTTATTAAAGCCTGAAAATCAAAGTGAAATGTTTTATGTTCAAATAATGCGTCGGTGGCCCAATAGTGTGAACTGCTGCCTTCCGATTGGCAGGGCGCAGGTTCAAATCCCGCCACATACCAAAGTCTTTTCAAATTTTTGAAATTATATGTACGTTTATCCAACGCTCTTATGGTGACGGAAAACAGAGCACGCTCCGATCAGATTCAAAGGTTGTGCGTGAAGTCGGCCAATCCGCACTGGGTACGCGTGGACAACTAAGGACTACTCACCCTTTAAACCTGGAGATCTGGAGGGCGAAGTTTGATATTCCACCACGTACCAATGTATTTTTGAATTTCCGAAATTATACGTTCGTTTATCCGACGCTCTTACGGTGAAGGAACATCGTGCGCAAGTTTGTACGCCTGTGCGTGAAGTCGGCCAAATCCGCACTGAGCCCGCGTGGACGACTAAGGCTTTACACCTTTAACGGGTAGGCGCGTGCTTCTCGTTATAGACATATATTGAGCTGATGATGATGAATATAGTTTTTCATTCAATGCTAAACTAAAATCAAACTTCATCATAGCTAAAGTCAACCGGTGAACTAACGAATTCGAGTATCAATTCCAACCTAGCAGGAAGTGATAAAGGAAAAAGGCATCTGCACAAAGGCTTCGAGGCGCAGCGGGGATGCAGCTGCATTAACGGCTCGTAACACATAAAACCCAGGACGCGCCAACCGCCCGCAACCTTATCCGGTGTTGCCAGACGTTTTATATCTCCTCAAAAATCTGGAAAAATATTTTAAAATATTATTTATTTAGCTTCCAACAGATTATTGAGTACACTTAATTTCACGCGACCTCTGCACTAAACAATGTTCATTGATTATTATAATGGTATTTCATATTGTTTATTATATTAATGTTTCAATTAACATTATTTTGATTTCTTATAATAATCGAAAAACTGTGGAATCCGTTATTGTTTGTAATATTGAATAATACATGACGTCATTTAAAAAACACATTCCCATTAATAGAGCCGGCAACGTTGCTCTAGTACTGCAAATATGTAAAGGCACCAGTGTTATTTACGATCAGATAAACTGCATTATCTTTTGCTTCTTTTTTACAAAAAAAAAACTGAAAATTATAATTAATCTGTGTTCTACCTTCTTTTCAGTAGTACCTGAGGTGATCCTAACGTTGGTCTAAGTCGATGTCTTCTAATGGTTACTTCATTAAAAATGTCGGCAATAGTTACAAAAAGTTATGTACACTTAACATCTTATCATTATTATATGCCATTGAGTCATTTCCAGTGTTTGTTGTCAAAAATTATTGTCATTTTGTTTTTATTTGGTAAATTGATGAATTTGTATGGGTGCAACTTACCTGAAATAAAGATTATTATATTATATTATATTATATAAAAATGGGTAATATAGTAACAAACCTGGCAACCATATTAGTTATTGCGTGTGGGCGGCGCGTGCGGCGCACACCGGAACAGAGCACAAACCGCAGAGGATTGTTTTCGTTCCGCGTCGGAAACTTACTGCGACTAGTCGCCAACCGCTGCGATTAGTCGCAAGAACTGCGCTCAGTCGCAATTTCTAAAAATATGTCGGTCTATGTGTATTTTGTAATAATATTTACATTTGTTTGGTCGGACTAGTTCAGCTCCTTAAATATGTTGGAGTCTCGATGGTCGCAAAACTGTTTTGGAATTTAATCACATAAAGACCCCTTCTGGCCCGATAGACTAACTTCAGAAAGGTCCTTTATTGAAATCTGGATGAAAAAGTCCAACCTATCTGTTAAACTATTTCTAGTAGTAATAGTAGTCTAATAGGAGATTTTCTATCGTGTTCGCTTCGCTACAGGTGAGCGAATATTACCCACCAGTGGACCACAATAATTACAAATTAATGGTAAGTAGTGGGTTGTTTATAGGGCACTAGCAAACCCGGCGAACTCCGTTTCGCCACCAGATGGCTTCGTTTTATGTAACATTTCGTTTAGTGATCAAAAGATGCCATCTACTTAAAATATTGGTTTGAGGTACATGCTATGTATCAGAGATGTCGCTGTATGTGAAAAAAAATTTCCCGCTTTTCTGTTGAAATTTTTTTCTGAATTTTATTTGCTATAAACCTCACGGAGCCCGAGACCTTTCCAACGAATACAAAACCGTGGAAATCGGTTCGTGCGTTCTGGAATCATAGCGTCAGGCAGGAAAACCCGACTTATTTTTATATAGAAGATAAGTAACTTCTACAAGTCTGACTTTTGATCCTAGACTATAATCTAATGATATAGTTTTGAGAAACAAGTTTATATAAAATATACAATCTTAACAATTTCAATTATCATTCCGGCGTTACTCGTAAATCGCAGTTATCGCAGAACTTACCAGAATGAACTAGAACAAAGGTAAAACCTTGGGAGCGTATCTCGTCTGTAATTTATTATGTCGTGAATTGCATCTACAAATATAGGTCTTTATATATCGCGTGGATTGTGTTTCGCGCTTCATGTCTGTATACATTTACACAAAGTGCATTCGCTGTTTCGGCGTCACAAAGTTAAAGAAAGTTCTTATTTAAAAGGAAGCATCTTATTTAAAAAGGAGCAAACACTTATTCGGATCTTTTGTCTTGTTAGATTTATCATATATAATATTGTAAGCAATGTCGTGTTCTCCATATATGCAAATAAGCAGTGCGTATCCTGTGCGTCCAGGCAGCCTGGAAAATCGCCAATGATGTATATGTATTTTCCTCTACAGATTTGAAACAATAGACGATCTACTGTCATTAACAGCGGTCAATTTGACACAAATGTAAATTATTTTTGTTATTATTGCGATTAGCGTGACTCACTTTGCATACCCTACTTATAATTTCTGTGCACGCCAGTGATTGTGACTGCTGTAATCTAAGTTCATAAAATTTTTGAACAACGAAAGTCAAGTTAAGACGAGTTCTAGTGTCATTGTATAGGCCTATACATAGGTTGACGAATCGATAGAACCTAGTAAATAGTAAAGTAAGTGTAGGAAGTCCGCTAATCAGGTACTCGTAGACTGATTAGAAACTTTAGTAAACTTTAATGTTTGCCTAGGAAACATAAAAAAATCCAATACAATTTAATAAAAAAAATTATATGGCGAAAATCGTTTTCAATAACACATATTGAAAAGTTGCATCTAGCATAAATATCTTTGCTGGCATAATGTGGTCTGTATTAAATTCATATTCGGGGCAAACCTATTCGAATTTAATAAGACGATCCACAGTAATATTTTCTTACTGATTGAGTTTCTGAGTTTCTTGCTGGATTCTTCTCAGTAGAAAACTACCGTCCGAACTAGTGTTCATTTGACATTCATAAGTGTTCTGTAAGGACCTAAACTGATAAAAGAGATTTTAATTTTTCCTAATATCTAGGGGATTACCGCCATCTTTGAAAACAGTATTAATATAGTGATACTTCAGCACTTCAGCCAGAAAAGGCAAAGAAATATTATTATACCTACTACTCTCACAAACCCAGTTATTTTACTCAAAAAACATAATAGCGTATCGCACTCGTATTTCACGGGACGATGTCTATATAAAAGTATTTTTTAGCAAGCATCCGATTACCGGGAGTCTTTCCGTTACAACCGTAAGAAAATAAAGGAATCTTGTACAAATAAATACTTTCTAATAAATTTGTAATATATATTACAACCCTTCTGGTAATCCCTTAGAAACTACAGACATTTAAACCAAAAACTTGTAAGGTGATCTTACGTCTTCCTTCTGCCCGGATAATCTTCTAAAGAGCGTTCACCACAAAGCTCTTAACCATAATAATAATATCCAACACCTTAATAACATAAACTACATACGCACCGATCTATAATTAATATTGCGCAAGCGCAGTTCCCACGCGGGGATGCGCGTGCGCACATCTGGCGACCACTCCTCACTCCTGCGCAGGTAATGCCCATTGTTTTATAGCCACTAAAACTGCGACATCTATGCTCATTGAACACAGCTTTGTTCTAACTCGCCAATGATATACGGCCCATCCAGTTACCTTTACAGTGGCTGCCATTTGTTTATGAACCAACAGATGTTTATAATTAAGGTGCTTTTTATTTGCTTCATTGATTTCGAGTTGTTTGAGTGATATACGGTTGTGTTTTATAGTAGTTGGTAATGAGAAGTGTTATTTTGATAATGGAGGTTATGTTGCGTATGTTATTAGTTTTCTGTTATTTGGGGGGAACACATACCTACGTCATACAAAGAGCGTCGGTGCTCATTGGTGTGTTGCCTTCTAATCTGGAGGGTGCAAATTTAAATACAAAATTTCGAATTGTCGAAATTATATGTACGTTTATCCGACGCTCTTACGGTGAAGGATCGTGAGGAAATCTGCGCACGCCTACAAAGAGATTCAAAAGTGAAGTTTTCCATCCGCGCTGTCCTCGCGTGGACGACTAAGGCATACACCCTTTACGGGTAGGCTCGGGCCCCTCGGTGGGGACGTTTAATGAGCTGATGGTGATGAATCAGCTATTGGCCCGCGTGGTCGGTTACGGATGAATACCCAACAGTTATGGCGTGTGGGAAAGCCTGTTCCTGCAGGGTGACAATAATGTATGATGATGCCACACAATATTCATGCAGTGCAATACAATGATGTAAAAAGTATAGATTCGGCATACGCTCACAAAACAATTGAAAAAAGTGTTCCGAATGCAGCGACAGCACACATACACATATTTCGAATGAGCGTACATTAAGCTAAACAAAGAGCCTACAACTGGCCTATTCTCTTTGGCGGTTCGTTTTTGAGGCACGGGTGGCGTATCTACCTTTTATATATACTCGTTTGCCTAACTGTGAAAAACAAGGCTAAGCGCGAGTCGGTCTCGCTCGTGGAGAGTTCCGCAGCAGCAAGTAACATAAAATAAAATATTTTTTATTTACTTAGGTACCTACTACAGCTTTAATATTAAAAATAGTGGTTCACTGTTTATGACTTAAAAAAATCTACACACCTTCATGACGGACCATCTGTCCGTCCGATTGTGACATAAGGACGGACACAGACAGACAGACTTGACGAATCTATAAGGTTTCCGTTTTATGTCATTTGGCTACGGAACCCTAAAAATGGTATAAATGTGGGATAGGTTCTGGAACAAATGATGATGAGCAATGAGCTTGTGGTTGCTGAACGAATGGTATGTTAAGTGAGATGAAGATGCACAGGAGAGGTAGAAGACGAACAGTAATTATAATTTTAATATATTATAAAAATAAATAAAATAAATAAATAAAGCTCACGCCTTGGTCCCAGAGGGGTAGGCAGAGATGATGGAACGCCACTTTGCGCGGTCCTGACATACTTCCCTAGCTTCATTCACATCCATCAATCTTTTCATACAAGCTCTTTTATTTATTCCTTTTACTTCGGACCCCAGCCTTCTTAAGGACTTGACCAATTTGGTCAAGGTAAGTCTTTCTGGGTCGTCCCCTGCTCGTGTATCCTTCCACATTCGCACAATGCACCTGCGTTGCTATTCTCCTTTCACTCATGCGCCCCAAGTGTCCATACCATCCTAACATACCTCTTTCTACTTTTGACACTACATCTACTTTCAGACCACACTTTTCTCTAATAACAGCATTCCTAATCCTGTCACACAATTTCACACATTTCATTTTATTTTAATATATTATTTCACACATTACAATTCATTTTAATTTATTATATTTTTACTAATACTTAATTTAATAAAAATTGTGAATATAAAGTTGATAACAATATATTTTTTTAAAGAGTAACTACTGAGTTTCTTGCTGGATTCTTCTAGGTAGAAAACTACTGTCCGTTCTGTAAAGACCTAGACTGAAAAAACATGTTTCACTTTCATTTTGCACTGTATTTTTTAAACATACATAACATTTTATAGTACAGGTACAGCTAACGATAAATTATAAAATGAATTCAAGCATCGCACCGGACGCAATATAATTTGATTTTCCGATCCGGCAGTAAAGGCAAGAATGCGCGTGTCGCGGGGTGCGTTAAACTTTACGTTACGATTTGGCAACGCGCTAGTGCGCCTGTAAATACGCTAATATCCCGACGTATAATAGATAATATGGCACACTAGTCGAAATATTTTTATGGTATTAAATGAACGGGACGGTAGATCTCGCTCACCTGGTGGTAAGTGATACGTCTGACCATGAAAGATGCAGTGTTGAAGGATGTTTATTTCCTTACTTATTGATGACAGTTTTTATTTTCCGTCAACACTGTGCTGTGCCCGTCACCCGAGACGACTAATGTTAGGTCTTTCTTTAATTTAACTAGCTACAGTGCCCTCACCACGTAACACAAATGTGCAAACCACTCCTATTGAACGGGAAGATATTTGACATTTCCTTCAACACTGCATCTGTCATGGTTAGGCGTATCTCTTACCACCAGGTAAGTGAACTGACCGTCCCTTACACTTAATCACGTTAACAAAACACTGAATTTCTTAATCCGATATTTATTCACATCAACGTTCAATGAAAGAATATCACGGACGTGATACGTGGCGGGATTTGAACCTGCACCCTTCAGATTGAAAGGCAACAGTCTACATCAATGAGCCACGGACGACGCTTATTCATGCTAATGAAAGAATGAGGGTCCATATCGTAAACTCCATTTACTTGTACGCCAGTATATAAAAGCCGAACCGGCAGCCATACGGGCTCACCTATACTGAACAATAGTCATTGTACAAACGTGAGAGCCAGGGCTCCAATTCTGCTAATTTTAAATGCGCAAAATTTGGATCGACTTACAAAAGTAAAATTCGAGAAAGAAAACTTTTAATTGATAAGATAACACGTCTCGTTAATTATTTCTACTCTATATTTTCATTTGAAACCAATAACATTAAAGTTGTACCGGATCATCAGCCATTAAACGTCCCTACTGAGGGGCACGAGCCTACCGTTTGAGTGTATATAGGCCTTAGTCGTCCCGCGAGCCCAGGGCGGGTTGGCCGACTTACGGCACAACCTTTGTCCTTTCGCAGGCGCAGGTTCCTTCACGATGATTTCCTTCACCGTAAGAGCTTCACGATACGTACACATAATTTTGAAAATTCGAAAACACAATGGTGCGTGGGATTTACTGTAAACCTGTGCCTCCAGAGGAAGGCCACAGGCCACCATTGAGCCACCGACTGTGTACCGGGAATAACCTACACTTAATTTTGTCGTATTGTCAAGAGAATTAGGAGAATTGAAGCGCAATTCATTAATGCCAAATATTGGCTCAATGAATAAAATTGATTCTGAGGTACATAATGGCGTGTTGAAATCGTTGAAATCTATTTCGTATCTTGCCAATAGCGTTGTTAAAGTGCCAGGTCGAGCCAATACGGATTTGAGTTTCGAAGGTTTACATAAGTAAATGATATTTCTGTATATATAAAGGTAGATACGTCATGCCTCAAAAAGAACAGCCAAAGAGAATACAGTTTGCAGGCTTTCATTTAGGTAAATGTACGCTCATTTGTAATATGTGCATGTGTGTCCCTGCATTGACTGCATAGGGACGACCGGGATATCTGGCGCAAATGTGGAAGACCTACAGATTTCCCAATACAGGAGATGGGGCAAGCCGCATTTAAAGTGCGACAAATGTAAGCTCAACGAGCATACACTGGCTACCAGTTTACGCTCTGTGAGACGAGTCAAGACGCACGAATATTAGAAGAAATTACCGTTTTTTTTCCAAAATGTCATCCTGTGCAATTGTAACATGCCATCATCGCAATGAATCAGTAAATTTACCAAGAAATATAATAACTTTTCACAGATAAGAAGCGAAAAGAAATTGCGACACTGGGACTGCCTATAAACTTGGCGGCTTGTCCAGTCTAATTATATATTCGGATGTCTGTGGGGAGACCTATATTCAGCAGTGGACTGCGATAGGTTGGAGACAGAAGAGAGAGAGTGCTGTCGCTGCATTCGGAACATTTTTCAGTTGTTTTATGAACATATCACGAATCATTCATTTACATCTTTGATTTAATGTAAATGAATGTAGATGTGAAAATCGTGGTGATTCCATAAGTATGTGCAGTCATCCATGACATTTTTAATTACTGCCCATTAGAGCGTCGGTGGCTCAGTGGTGTGGACTGTCGCCTTCCTACCGGGAGGGCTGAGGTTCAAATCCCGACACGTACCAATGTGTTTTCGAATTTTCGAAAATATATGTACGTTATCCGCTCTTACGGTGAAGGGAAACAACGTGAGGAAACCTTTATGCACGCCTGCGAAGAGATTCGAAGGTCGTGTGCGAAGTCGTCCAATACGCACTGGGCCCGCGTGGACTGCTAAGGCCTAATCACCCTATACGGGTAGGCACGTGCCCCTCGGTAGGGTCGTTTAATGAGCTGATGATGATGATGATTATAATTTAAAATAAATTACCCTGATGACATTATAATAAAAACATTTTATTGCTCAACTTCACATACAATACTATAACAAAAACAAACATGATTATAAAACATACGTATAAAAAAAGGAATCTTAATTTGATGGCTAAGCAAAAGGGAATGACTCAGCTTGAGTTGACGCAAGAAAGCAGCTCTACGCAGTGCTGTTTTTCAGCCGCCCCATCATCTCTCTAGTTAGATGAGAAGCATGTAGTTATTATATACAGCGATATAGTAAAACCTACAAATCGCTCAGACCACTTGATTACTTTTTCAGTAGACCTAAACGAACATAATGGGGGTCGCTTAATCCACAAACATATTTAATAATTAACCAAAAAACAAACACCAATCAGCCAAAAACAACAACCAAAAAACGAGACCATCAC
Source organism: Leucinodes orbonalis (assembly GCA_019425675.1). Taxonomy (NCBI): domain Eukaryota; kingdom Metazoa; phylum Arthropoda; class Insecta; order Lepidoptera; family Crambidae; genus Leucinodes; species Leucinodes orbonalis. The sequence goes on along the minus strand of PQWD01012795.1, from coordinate 5,357 downwards.
ATAATTCACAATCGTTTTCCGTAAACCGTCCAAATGATTTATTAACTAACGATAATGGTTTACTGGGAAGCTGGAAAAGGTTAGTTTATCATCATGGGTATTATCTATACTATGATAAGAGGCCGGTAAAAAAACAACACCCAAAACCCTAGGCTCTTATCTGCCGTGAGCACACCTTTGACCTCACCAAAAATGTGACGTAGATAGTGGGTGATATACTGATGAAATAGACGTAAAACAAAACGTTTTTGATAAATTAACGAGGGATGTTTTAAATAGTATATAGGTAACCCGTTTAATTAACTAACGAAGCATCTAGTCCACAACAGAGTAAGTATTGGTAATATAATGTAAATACTTATTGTTACGAAAACTTGAAATATTCCAATATTGCCCGTTTTTTGTTTGTATCCTTTATTTGTGAGCTTTGTTTAATAAAGTTATTTATTTAGACACTATACCTCTTTTTATGTAATAATGTGACAAAATATTTTATTAATATCTTCTTATTTATTCTTAGAAAATTATATCACAGTATACAAATATATTAACCAAAAGCTATTATCTCACTAGACCAACATTGGACTGTGATCGAATTAGAAATTCCCCAAGAGCAAAACATAACGATATCTAGGTAAAAATATTAATAAACTCATATCCTGTTAACAAATTAGCCAATTCCTTTATATAATATCTATCTAATTAAAATAGCAAAGCTAGTAACAATAGATCATGTTATACAATCAGAAAGAAAATTACATCTGGGGGCACGGCAGTGCCGCCGCCAAGTCGAGCGTTTAATATTTAGTATATTAAAGACTAGAATTGATTGTGTAACAACCATATCCTTATTTATTACATTTCACATGACATGCGTGTTGCCACCTTAGCCCTTTTGTAGCTAGATCTAGCACTTTTTAGTATAGGCGAACGCCTTTTTTACGGATTTAGCCCGAAAAAAACAATCTAGCTCTTTTTTACTGTCTTGAAAATATTACCATATTATGAATGTTAGGCGTGCTAACAAGTACTTTTTGCTATTTCATCGGCCATGATGACCGTTTTTTAGACTATCTAAAAAAACGTCTTCATGACATGATTCTTTTAGCATTTTTAGAACAAAAAGTCTTTTGATGCTCAATCTAGCCCTATCTAGCTCTTTTTTACCTCTCAAATTACCTCTGAAACAGCCCTTTTTCTGAAACTCAGGTGGCAACACTGTGGTCGCTTGCCATGAGGTGACGTTAGAATAAGATACAACTATTAATACCCCTACTTTTCCCACAGGTGTCTTAATAGACAGCCCTTGGTATAATTTTGCAGAGAATAATTGGCAGCGCAAGTTGAAGTGGCAGTGGGCTGGTCATGTATGTCGCAGAACCTATGGCCGTTGAACCCAGTGTCTTCACTCACTCAAAGCATTACTTTACGCAGGTTTTCTGTTAGGTGTGGACCTTATTTTTTTGGAAATCATTAGTAGGGGCTGGGGAAAAATAAGGGGAAGATATTTGTGTGAGACAATTGACATTTGGTATCGCGGTTGAGAGGTCGACTGCAACACCAACGGTTCCAGGTTCGATCCCCGGACAGTTCAAACATTTGTGTGCATGAACATGTCTGTTTGTAATGGTCTGGGTGTTTCCTATGTATTATACATATAATATACATATATATACATACATATGTATTTACAACAAAAAAAATGTATATAAGCATGTTTATGGCGCTGTGTGAATGTCAGTGGATATTTATTATTATTTATTAATTTATTTATATTTTAAGTTCTTTCATTATCTCTTATATTTTACGTGAGAGAAGCCACGAACAAATTATAGTATACCTTAACATTACAATAAAAACTTGTCCTAATAATAATCAAAATAGCTAACGCTTTTCCAAAACTATGTTAGCATGCCACCTTTTCTCTTCCTTGCGAATAACACCGTCGAAATTGGCGACGGTGACAAAAACTGACTTCCCTTCCACGGCTATGTCACATGTGCGCGCATTGTTTTTGGGGAATTGCACGTGCGCCCCGACCTGCTCACTAATTGTTCTAGCCATCGTCCTCTTTGTTCTGAACCAACCTCGCATTGCATCACACGTCGACTCTATTCCTGAAGTAAAAAGGTCGAAAATCCTTTGCAGCAAACTACTTGTCTGACCAAACGATCACGCCAGATGGTCTGCAGAACGCATTGTTGTATTAGAAGTGTCAAAGTAATAGATACGTCTGAGTTTGTCTTGTAATGAGGATGCGAAAGCCGTAAACGCATTGTTGGTATGAAATAAAAAGGTGGTCAAGCGCGAGTCGGCTGTCAACTTTAAAAATGTTCCGTAGAATATTATTCTTACATGATCGATGTGGTGTGGTTGAAAGGGATCAGAGATCAAACCCCATGCGTACTGCCCAGGTGTGATGGTAACCAGCACAATCACAAATTATTTAAAAATGTACTTGTGCTAGGTACATTCAAGTCATTTAAGTAACTTTAAGGTGATGTATGATATGAATCTATTGTACTCAAATATTTGAATCATTAAAGTCATGTTTTTACCTTTATAAAGCAGTTTTTTGCAGCACATCGTGGTCTACGACCTATTATATGTAATACCACTATGGTAGAGTCATAAAAAATGTAATAATTATAACAATTGACGATTCAAATGTGCCTGTAACAGATTTATTTGAATTAAGATTTTTTTCTTTCTTTCTTTCTTACACCAAAAGTATGAGAGTTCATTTTTAAACTCAATAGTACAAAAAAGTACACTTTTTTTCATGAATATATTACTGTACCACATTTAAATTAAGATAATCCATGGTCGTGCTGGGTAGCATCACACCCCAGGTAACTCCATCTTGGTTTCGTTTAATGGTTGAGACATCGGTTCAATACCTCGATACCTCGCTTCGATCCCCGGACATTACAATCATTTGGGTGCATTAACTTGTGTGTATGTATAGGTACATGCATGTATATATATGACTCAAATGTAAAACTGTTGTAAGACAAATTGTAAACCTAGTAACCTGATGGATACATGCATGTATGTATATGAATTTAATGTATAACTGTTATAAGACATATTATTGTAAACCTAGTAGCTTATAGATACATGTTGTCAGACTTAAATTATTTACCTGAAGACATTGTTTATTTGAGGATATTTGCTCAATGTTGTATGTACTGCATTTGTGAAAGAGCGGAATCCCCTGGTACAGGCAATTTCTGCTTAAAAGGGGATTCCGACATATTATAATTGTAACATTATTCAGGAAATAATAAACAATTTTTGATTTTGATTTTTTGATTTTGATAGGTCGGGGTGTTTCTAAAATAATATACAGGTTCGTCACGTAAAGCCATGCTATGTTAATGACAATGGCGACTGAAGATAGTTAACCCCAGTAAGTCTTTGCACATCCATTGGGGGAATCAAAAGTGAAGCACCATGATATCGAGCGAAGCATTTGGGTAGGTTGAAGATAGAGAGAGTTACCCCGCGGGATTTGAACCCACGACCCCCGAGTGACGCAGCGATCTAAGGCGAACGCTGTGCCCACTTAGCCACGGATGTGGTACACCAAGGGTTCGGATTCAATCCCGGCCAGCACATACATTTGTGTGTATGAACGTGTCTGTTTGTATTGGTCTGGGTGTCTTCTATGTATTATATGTATGTATTTACATAAAAGTATATAAGTACGTTTATTCGTTGTTTAGTAGCCACATTACAGGCTTCACGCTGCACTTGGGGCTAGATGGCGCTGTGTGAATGTCAGTGGATATTTATTTATTATATTCATATAGGTACAAGGGTTTATAATATTCCTTTGCGGAATCCTAAAGAAAAACAGTCTTAGCACTTCACCGTGTTTGTCTCTAATTAATTCTATCCGTACCTCGACAACATGTGCGCGGTATGAAAGGACTCGTAGCTTTGCAAGTGATACTTTGTACATTTTTTTTAAAGACTTTTGTTCTTGCAATTGGATTGTGGCACGTTTCCGTCATTTGTGTAAGCAAATCTTGCGTTTTTTATCTTCTAGACGGACATTTGGCCGCCATCACCTGATATTAAGTGATGATGCAGCCGAGGTTGGATAATGCCCATCAAGAAACAGCTTATTCACTCTTGCCTTGAAGACGGCCAGGTTATAACGCTTGGGAACACACAAGGAGGCAGCGAGTTCCATTATTTAGCGGTGCGCATTAGGAACGAGGCACCATAACGCGCTGTGCGGAATGTCGACCAAAAGTAAGTAATACAACTGAATATTCCTTGGTCACAGAACACAAAAAAAATTCTGTATTCTGAGGCCCTAGTATGTTTAACAATAAAATTGTATTTAGGGGTAGAAATAGAATAATTAATAAAATAACTATCCACTGTCATTCACAAAGCGCGACCTAGTCCCAAACTAAGCATTTAGCCTGTCATATGGGTACTAACCTCATCCCGAAACATAAAAGTGCATAACACTCATGTTTAATGTTTGAAAAATATTTTTGTAAACCTAATTACGATCCTATTGGCGCATTATAAAATAAGCAGAATAGGGGTGTCGTGAAACATATTTCGTGTAATATTTTGTGATGAAAAGGGCCACTATTGTTACAACAACTTAATTAATTATGAACTGCACTTTGCGGTGAGAGCGTAAAGAGGCGCCGTGAAATATGACGAGTCATGTACAAAAAATATAGGTACCTACGAAATATATATTCAGGCTACCAATGTCGGATTACATCGCGGTGGTTTTAAAACTTCGTAATATTTTATTCGCGACGATTCGGTAACTTTGCAATGGCCTCGGATAGCCTCTACCCAATAAAAAATGATAAAAAGTGAATCAGTAGATAATCTTACAGGTAGGTATCAAGATTTTTTTTATTTCTACTTTATGCGCTATAAACCATAAAACAACATCACACAGGTGAGCATACTGCCTAGATGCATTCTCTACCAGTTTTATGTAGGTATAGAAATGATTTTTGACAAATCTAAAAAAAATCTTTTCTGGACCTGCTTGACAACACCTCTATCCCGTAAAGGCAATAGGAAATATTTACATTTTGTGGTAACAGTCTATATTGTTGATTTGAATACTATTTAACTATCAAAACTTTTTTAAAGTAAGCACATCATCATCAGCCTATAGCGTCCACTGCAGTTCATAGGCCTTTTCGCACGGCATAGCTATAGAAAGTTTGGTCCGTAACCCCCCACACGGACCCAATGCGTATAACGACTACCATTTAGAACTAGCCAGGACCGACGGCTTAACCTGCCTTCAGAAGCACGGTATCATCTCAAGTATACAGTGCACAATGATGTAAAAAAGTATAGAT
>PQWD01012794.1:0-17374 GCA_019425675.1 Leucinodes orbonalis | reverse complement strand
TTGTATGTTTGTTCCGGATAATCTTTGAAACAGCTGGACTGATTTATACGATACTTTTTTTTTGACAGCAAGCTGATAAATAAGGCAAAAGATAGGCTTAATTTTTCGAAAAAATCTTTTTGTTTTTGGAAAATGGATGGATTTTTGGATGGCTCACATGCCAATACCACCATAATTGACGAAATTTAATGTCCATTGGTAAAACTAACTTTTCCCAAGTGATAAATCCAGCTCCCTGTCAATGTGAAAACCAATTCACGGTCACGTGACGTCACACCATCCCAATCTCTCCGTCGGCCATTTTGTTTTTTTGCCAGCTCGTTTCGCTCAGTTTTACCTTTGCAGCCCGATTGAAAGTGTTGCAACGTTCAATGGGATTTCGGCAACGATGCAGACTAAAAGTGCTCTTCATTAGAGATCTGCCTGGAATATAGAGAATTCACGCTTCAAAATCGGCAAATTTGCTTCATTTCCGTGCTGTTAGTCAGAAAAACGTGTTCGACAATTCGTTGGATCTTTTTGAGGTTTTATTTCGGGCTTGCGATAAATATTGCAAGTTTTTGTACATTTGGGCCTTGGCAGCGCATCCCTGCGACCTGTGCTGTTGCAAATGTCCATGGGCGGCGGTGACACTTTCCATCAGGTGAACCGCATGCTCGTTTGCCTCCCTATATTATAAAAAAAAAATCTGTAGGTATGTATTTTTCTGTGTATTCTAATCACTGATTAAAAATGTAAAAGTAAAAAGCAGACAGTTCAGGGTGGATATTTAATTTAAAAATAGTTTCTTTATTAAAAATAGTCATCTATTGTTGTTTTGAATATTATACATTATACAATTTAAAAATAAAAGTAAATTTTTATGTAAGTTCGGTACCTCCTACCCTATTATCATTTTATGAAAAGGAACGTAATTCTAGTAATTTAAAAAACATGATATTGGTAAGCTCCTAACAATTGAAACATGTTCATGCCCTATGCCAAATATTAAAAAAGTCCATTTAAAATATTCGGTGCACCTAGATTCAATTTAAATTAAAAAAATATATATATCTACGTATTTTTCTGCATAAAACTCAGAGTCTACGGTTTTAAAGTTGAAAACAAGCCAGTAAATCTAATCTTGCTCTGGAGAGTCGTGTTTTTATGGCGCGCCGTTGGGGGCGCCTCGATCGGTTATTACAGCTGTGATTGAGTTTTCAAAGGAATCGGAAAATAGAACACGGCGTTGCGTTTGAAATGCAGTAAACAAATTTGCATTTGCGAGAGCTGACATCTCATTTGCTGGCTTTATGCGATGTTCCACTTGTTAGTAGTTCTTAATGATATCACGGTGACCTTAAGTAGCTTCTTATTATTACGTAAAAGTCATTAGTTCTTACTGTTTGTGTATCTGCACTCATGTTTTATGTGTTTAACTACTTTGCTAATAAAAAGCACCTATTATTATGTAACGTTTTCGCAGTATTGTTACCATTTCATCTTTTGTGTACAATTTGTGTAGAATCAGTGTATTTTCAGTATTGTTGCCACTCTCTATTCACTATGTATTTATCAATCTGTGCTAAATGATGTGTGTAGAAATAGTACTTTTTTCATGTTATTTGTAAGCAAATATTGTTCAACATTGATTTTAAACCAAATAAAAAAAATACGCAAATTTAGTAAATGTTACCATCTCAACGGTTTCAAACCATCAAAATATATGATTTGTATTAAGATCACCAGACACAAGTTTTACAAAAACTATTGATGAAAATATCAGTTTCTGGAACATACGTCATTATAAATTGGCTTAAGCTATTCGAATGAGAAATACAATTAGTCGCAATGAATCTTGCAAATGTACGCTACCAAATTACCATTTTCTATTTTTAACAGGCAAACGATCATAGAATTCAGGGAATTGTTGTAGATATCGTCACTCATGAAACATGTACATACGCAATGAACATCTTTAAGTGATGGACACACTTGGACACAGATGGACGGATGATCTGGTTAAGGTGGCGGGTAGCAGATGGATGTCAACTGCAAGGGATCGGTCCGCGTGGAAATCATTAGGGGAGGCCTTTGTTCAGCAGTGGACATAATTGGGCTGTAATGATGATGATGATGATCTTTAAGTAGCCATTTTGATTCAACATAACTATGGATCAGTAATATTTCATGTTACAAAAAATCTCTTTCAGTATACAATATTTTTAATTGAACACAATGAACTAGAGCTACTACGCCATTGTAACTTCAAACCGTGTAACACAACTACGTCGTAGTTTTACAATGTCGTAGCATGTTGTAGTCGCGGCTACGAGGTAGCTTACTACGAACCAGCGACTACGAGCCCCGCGGCCCGTAAAACTCGCGGCGCAGACATTTTGTCATTTTACGAGCTTCTTTTGCGGCGCTTCCGGATAGTTTGCGGTAGTTTTATTTTATGCGGCTTAAAATTTTTACTGTTTGATAAAATGTGTAGAATTTTTTGGGGTAATAATAAAATGCGAATTTTAACATGTAATATAAATATCCACTGACATTCACATAGCGCCATCTAATATAGGCTATATAATATATCATGGGTCGTCAAATATAATTATAATGAATAAAAATACAGCTACAAATAGCTGATGTTCAAGGTCGCTCTAGTTTGGGCTCCAGATCACACAATGATTTGATCGGATTGATGTAGGTTTCCTATTTCTTTAAAGAATAAATAAATACAAATAAGGTTTTTTTATAGGAAGGTACAAATAATAATTCAGCCAGTATAATGATTGATATACAGGGTCGACAAATATTTATTTCAGATCAAAAATTACAACATTTAACTTTAAGTAGATTTAAGGTACTTCTATTTCAAAAATAGTCTACAATATGTCGGTTCGTACACAGTTTTGGCTAATCCTACATCAATAGAAGCTTGTAATTTATATAAAATTGTTAAGGTGTGATTTGTTAATAGATAATTTACTATATGATTATTTGTAATGTTAAAATACAAGTATGTATGGTCTTGTTATAGAGCGACATGTTTATCCATTGAACAAGCTCGGTGAATAAAAAATAAAAAAAAACATTTTACTTTAAGTATAGGTGTATTTATATGATCTAATAACTTTACTCGTACTTATTTCCAATTAAGAATTGCACAACTCCAAATGAGTCTCGGTAATCAGATACGCGCGTGCCAGTCACTAACTCTAATTGGCTGTTTGCTGTAAGTTTTGCAATTATCAAAAGAAAACACGCCATCTCGATTTCGGTCCAGACGGCTTAATGAGAGTTCCATATCGTATGTGAAGAACATATTACGACTTTGACGGGACTTTCCATTGATGTTTCGTGTACAATAAGATGAAGGCATGCTCACCTAATCAGGGCTCCGATTCCAATAATTTTAAAATGCTTTATATCTTTCTCTCTCTTCAACCACTGCTCGACATAGGTCTCCCCCATTTTACGCCAGATATCCCGGTCCTCTGCTTTTCTTATCCAGCCTCCACCGACCTTTGTGTACCTTTGACAAGTCGTCGGTCCATCGAGGGAGTCCCACGCTACCGTTGCCAAGACGCGGTGTCCACTCCAGAACTCGTCTGCTCCAACGGATATCGGTTCTGCGACATACGTGAACAGCCCACTGTCACTTCAACTTGCTGATCCGGCGGGTTACATGCGTAACTTTAGTTCTCTTACGGATTAAGATCGTCATTGTGTTTCAGTAATCATTTTTGCATTTTTTCTGTATTATGGCAGATTTTAATTAATAAGACAATTCATTGTACTATATAATCACCATTTTAAATCTTTAAAATTTACACAAATTACCGTACTTTAAAAATCAATTTACCATAATTTGCAGTTGGATTTAAGAAGTGTTGTTATGGTGTCGAAATTATACGTAATTATACGCTCTTACGGTGAAGGAAATCATCGTGGGGAAACCTGCGCACGCCTGCGAAGAGATTCAAAGGTAATGCGTGAAGTCAGCCAATATGCACAGGGCCCGCGTGGACGTAAAATGAGATGATATTAATAGTGGAATCGAGGCCTAGATATCTCACCGTTACCTGCAAGAGGTGTGAGAGAAGTTTTTTCTTGTAAAGTTCTGATTGGCTCGATATACTTTGCCGATCCGACTTCAAACTTTAGAATTCATATATTTTTAGAAGACAGTAAAAAGCGAAAAGCCCGCTATTTTTTCATTAAAAATTAACTAACTTCAATAAAATTAACAATGAAAAAAAAAGTTTTAACATACGATAACATTTGTTTTTTTTTGTTCCCTTATTTATTATATTCACAGGTATTCTGAACTTAAAATAATTGATTTCTAGTAGAAAACATTGTTTTAAAAAGGCTTTTGCTGTTGAGATTTTGGGTGCTAATTAAAAAGCTTAAAATTTATTATAATAATTAAAATGTCAAAGTCAAAAACATTTATTTCAAATTAGGCTTACAAAAAGCACTTATGAACGTCAAAAAATATACAAAAATATAATAAAAAACAATTAAATACTAAACTGAAAATATGAGTTTTGATGCTTTGAAAAAAAGCGCTTCAGTGGTTTGGCCTGTTGAGAAATGTCAATTTCAATATTCCACTATGTTAAAGTTACAATACCACATCTAATTGTTCCCCGTGGCAAAATAATATTCCGTCCCCACTCCATGCACTGTAAATGATTGCAGTGAGTTTCATAAATCTCATTATCTGTAATGAAACGAATGGATCCCCGAAAGCGCGACACGCTCAAATAAATACTGGACGGACGTAAATTTGTCTAGCTACGTTTACCAAACAGTATGAGAGTAGTCACAGAGCTGCGTTGATTCTGCATTTATATTTAATTAAAGTTTTATTATGTCAAAGCTATATTTTTTGTATTATGATCATCAGCTCAGGCACGAGCCTACCCTATGGAGTGATTAGGCCTTAGTCGTCCACGCGGGCCCAGTGCGGGTTGAATTCACGTACAACCTTGAATCTCTTTGTTGGTGTTCCTAGGCCAATCTACACTGAGCCCGCGTTCACAACAAAGGCTTTTAAGGATCGACACGTGGCCCTAGGTGGTGTCATATAATATAATACGCTGATGATGATAATGATTTCCTTTTTATATATATTATATGTATTAACATAAAAGTCACATTTTTGCTAACTCTTTCGCTAACTAAAAATTAATAACTATTCGACAATATTATTTACATACTTTTTTGTATCTAAACATAAATTAATTCAAATAATAAAAACTAAGAAACCTAGAAAACGTAAAAAAGGTGTCCAAGATCACTGTCCCTAGTCTGTGACATGGTACCCATAAGGCTGGCAACATTCCCGCGTTGTATAGCCAAACTTAAACGTAACAATGTTAGTAACTATCTGTCTAATTTCAAAGGACCAAGAAATCACAGAACCAAGTCGTATTTAAATCGATAGACTAATGTGTAAGCAAGTTACACGTGTAACCAGAAGATCGCTGACCGAGCCGTTCGATTAACTAAGTGATGCCGATTTCGTAAGTACGGAATCGCAGAATAAGAGAAAACTAGCACGTGTAATCTTTGAATGTTACCAAGTAATTTTAATGCTATATAATAATAATAAACGTTTCTTTCGGACAACTTATTACATTAGGTTATATATCCATATGTTTAGTGACTTAATGGAGGGTAATAACTGTCTATCAGTTGTTGGTCTCCTTTAATGCCATTCTGTCATGGTCTGGCGTATCACTTACCACCAGGTGAGCGTCCAGACCGTCCTGTACACTAATAACATAAAAATCATCCTAAAGACATTGTTATACTGCACTCATAAGGTCACTATATACCTAAATAACTAAAGACAATAAGTTTTTGATCAATGAGTATTCACAGTGATGAATAGTACTTTTTAAAGTTGAATAAACCAGCGTTTGACTACGCTTTGCCTGTTGTTAGACATGGACGATATCTAGGATGAAGCACGCTGACCTAGAAGAAAACCTATCTGCTCTCGACTTGAAGACTTAAATATTGTTACGAGCTGGGGGTTCCGGATAAATTATTGCCAAACACGAAGAATAACACGGTAACTCACTTTATTAATTAACCAATATTAATCACACACAACACTAATTACACTTACACTCGTACTAATTAATCAATTAACGCACGCACTAAAATCCGTAATTAACACTGCACACTATAACACAACACTTTCCGCACACACACGTAATAATTACTCTTTAACTCTTCACACTGTTATATCACACTCGACGATCCCTTAGATATCGCTGTATCACTCGCTTCTTCCTTGTAGTCGCAGGTATTTCGCTCTTCGTTCGCTCTTGAGTAGAACACAAGACTCTCCGCGCACCCGTCGGTCCGCCTTATATACCTGTCCGGCCGCTGAGCTCGAAGCGTCGACGTCATTCTACATAGTTCGCGAATTATCTAGAACATACTAGACTCTTTGCTATTTGACAATTCGCATGTCATACTCTATGGACTGTCTGTGGACTGACGTCCCATATTAGCCGCCATATTTAATGACATTTTAATTACGTCAATTCGTAACAATACCTATGGTATGAGACGTCTTTTACGTTGGGCCTTTACATAATCCTAATGAGCCGCAAGGAGCTGTGGAGATGGCTATCTTTGGGGTTTTTCCACGCGCTTGATTCAGCAATCATGATATATGTATACAAACGTTGTACTGTCATAGTTATCTAATACACTATCATCATCAGCTTGTACGTTCCCACCCAGGTACGTAACAACCCAGATAGGGTGTTATGCCTTAGTCGTCCAAGAAGGCCCGTTCAGAGTGCCCGACTTCACGCACAACCTTTAAATCTCTTCGTAGGCGTGCGCAGGTTTTCTCACGAAGTTTTACGTCACCGTAAGAGCGTCCGATAAACGTACGTATAATTTTCGGAAACTCGAAAACACATTTTTAATGGCGGTATTTGAACCTGCTCCCTCCAGATCGTAGTAGTATACGAAGTAAGTTCAACAACATAGTCATTAGTGTCACCAAGCTGAAGTGGTTCTGTAACCTGTGCCTGTGCACATAGTCCGAAAAACCGATGGACCTTAGGACCAAAGGGTTCTTTAATGACGACCACGTACTAGCAAGTGTAGCGTAGAATAGCCCATAAATTGAGCAGATGAACTAAGGATATCATTGTTGTAAACTCTCGAAATTATTTTTTACAATTTCGCAAAGTTAATTATTAATTTGTGTTTAAATGATTGAGTGACTTCGGTTATACGAGAACATCAGTGCTTAATGGCAAACAGAAATACATTGGGATACGTAAAATAAAATCGTTAACGAACGAGTGGATTTCCAAATAACAATGTACATTTATTTAATATTTATGCATCGAACTGTTGGATAATTAATAAGTATGTTGTTGCTTGAGCGTCGGTGGCTCAATGGTGTGGGCTGTTGCCCTCATATCAAGAGGGCTGAGGTTCAAATCCCGCCACGTACCAATGTGTTTTCCAATTTTCGAAATTATTGCCAGTGCGGGTTGACCGACTTCACGCACAACCACTGAATCTCTTCGCAGGCGTCCACAGCTTTCCTCGCGATATTTTCCTTCACCGTAAGAGCTTCGGATAACATGCATATAATTTCAAAAATTGGAAAAGAACGAAAGAATGAAAGAAAGAAAAAAAAAACATTTATTGAGCGCACACAAATAAAAAAACAAATTGTAGGTACACAAAAAATATTTTTAACTATAGTTTCAGGTACACAGAACAATAGAAGATAAGAAAGAGACAAATAGATACGGTCATAAAGTATACAATTTTCATAATTACTGACTTTATTAAATACTTATGCCCTTTAACTACAATACTATTTTACAGCAGAGAAACCACTGATACTCGCGGACTAGTTTGTTTGAACTGAAATAATAGGCGCGTAATAATTGCACCAACTTTATCCGCTCGTTCCGCTCGCGCGAACTGAGCGCAAAAAGCGCAACGAGCACTGTTTACGCCAATTGCTCTCGTGAGCTGCGCTTAACGTATAATTTTCCACGTTAACATGTTAAATGTTGCCTCATTTGGAATAATATAGGAACTGTCGCGGCATAAATCATTCATGCTTTTCATTTGCTGGGTGGTTTTTTAAATTTTGGTTTCACATTATTATTATTCAGAATAATGTATTATATTATATGTGCTTATTAGTAAAAATAGTTAGGATAAGAGAGATTTATTTGAAAGATAATTATTGTCAATATTTTAGTGTACATTAATTTGACGACCCATTTAGTATTGCGGTTGAGACGTCAACTGCAACACCAAGGGTTCCGGGTTCGATCCCCAGGCAGCACAGACATTTGTGTGCATGAACATGTCTGTTTGTAATGGTCTGGGTGTTTTCTATGTATAATATGTATGTATTCACAAAAAAATGTATATAGGTATGTTTATCCGTTGTTTGGTACCCCTAATAATAGTCAGTGGATATTTATTATTATTTATTAATATGTTTGCGAATTTTCTGAATAATAAGTACGTTTATCCGACGCGGTTTTAGGCCCATCTGGACGACTGAGAACTATACACCCTTTACGGGTAACCTCGTGCCCCTCGGTGGGGATTTTAAATGAGCTGACGATGATGATAAATGTTTTAAGTCATAAGTCTGATAACAATAAAAGCTGCCTCAGTGGTATAATGGTTACAGCGTTGGGCTGAAATCGCTAAGTGATCAGGGGTCGTGGGTTCAAATCCCGACATGTGCGACAGTGAAAGTAACTTTGTGTGATTTTTCTCATTTTTTTTTTGCTTTTGACTAGATTTAGACATTTGCTGATCTTAAGCGATGGAGACGCGACCGAAGATGTATCATGTCTATCTAGGGACAGCCTATTCACTCTTGCCTTGAAGATGTTCCATTTGGTAGGACATTGCACACATGCACAAGAATAAATAAATTGTAATGATGACATACATAGGAACTAGTGGTCTTAAATCAAACTATGAACTACTTATGATAGTCTGTTCAACTGAGTTAGTATACAAATAAAAATTGGCTAAGCGCGAGTCGGAATCGCCCGCAGCAGCAAGTAACATAAAATAAAGTATCTTTTTTACTTGGGCAACTACTACAGCTTTAACATGAAAAATAGTGGTTCACCGTTTGTGACGTATAAAAAAAACTACACACCAGGAATCGTTCAAACTAAATTTCGTTGTTAGATTTTATGGTAATGTACGTCATATTTATTTTTATTTTATCAATCTCATAGTTTAGAAATTAGAGGGGGAGGGGACACAATTTTTTCACAACTTTGGAAGTGTCTCTCGCGCAAACTATCAATTTATAAAGAAATGATTGCCATTTGACTACGGACCCCTAAAACCAATCTCATAATTTAAACCATGCCTTAGAGTAAGGCTGCAACCCAAATCAGGGTACAGGAAGCGATCCCCTGCAAATATTTTGCAAGTACCGACCCGCGTTATTAACGCAGCGATCGAGTTTTTCCAAAGGCAACCCTGCAGGAGAAATAGGAAAATAACTTATTAAATAGGAATTGTTGTGGTGCTCGATGCAAACCATTATTGGTCTTGAGAAGTTATTACAAAAACTTTGATTACTGCTTTTTCTAGTGCTGGAAATTTCTATTTAAGGATTTATATTCCATTTTATTGTTTTACTAGCTGCTTCGTTCCTATATAAACTTCATTCTTCTATTTTGTGGCGTGCTTTTAAGAGACTTATGTGCCCAGTGGGCAGGAGTAGACTGATAATGATTATGAAGTCTTTCCTTTCCACCAACCATCTCAAGATCGTCTGGTTATGAGGTATCTTCGATTGCTCTCCATCAGCGAGGTCATACTTCAGGCACCTACTGGAATGACCGTTAACCGGCTACTGAAATTGCTGATCTGACTTTGTCATGATTAAATAATATTATTCACTTGAAAATGTTCTAATGCCACGAAATTCCAATTGGGACTTGATATTCTCCACATTCTCTATTTATTTTAGTTCGATTAAACATATATTTAATTTAAAAGACAACAAAATAATGTATTACTCCCTTCCCCACCTTCTGCTCCTAAGAGACCTATGTGTTTCCATTTTCTCGGGCCATCTATCGACGTTCGGCATCCCCTATCCCCCGCCCGGAGTGGTCTTTAAACATGTATTTATTACCAACAAGGTAAAATATTACCAATATTGAAACAGCTTGTGAAGGCAATTTTGAAATTCACCAATAACATTACTTGGTACACCGCCAAAACTTGCGCGGTGAGTGGAATCAATAAGACGCTTCGACATGAAATCTGGGTAGTGGATTGCGGATGAAACATTTCCTTATTAGAATAATTTACAATAGATCACATGAACGTGAACCTTTTAAGCATGGGTACGGACTCATGCCAACTTAACCTGATCCTTAAGTCTTGAGTCCCAGTTTTGATGATGAAAAAAAAAGCCTTTTTTTATTTTACCGAATGCACAGGACGGTCGGGACGCTCACCTGAAGGTATGTGATACGCCTGACAGAGTGGCATTGAAGAAAAATTAACAACTAATAGACAGTTATTATTCTCCATCAATGCCACACTGCGCCCAACACTCAAGACAACAGTTGTTAGGTCTCTAATACTCGGTAATTTCATAAGCTACAGTGCCCTCATCCTGAAACATAAAAGTGCATAACACTTATATTAACGCGACGATATCTGTCACTGTCTCTCTCTGGCAATGAAGAGTCAAAAAACAATATAATAATAGTAATTGACGATTCAAAAGTATCTGTAAAATATTCTTTTAATAAATTTGTTAAGAGTTTTGATTTTTTAAACTTTGAACGTCTTCTTCTTTGAAGGAGAAGAATTTTGAACAGCGGTGTTACCTAGACGACTCAGTATCAAGTCTACCAACTACGGTTACCTCTTTTAAACTATTGCAGTCTACTTCTGGGCATTGGTCTTCCCCATTGTGTTCCAAGTATCCCGGTTCTATTTTCCTCATCCAATCTCCACCAGTGACCTTTCGCAAGACCAACGGCCATCGATACGTAACAAGCCCACTGCCTCTTCAACTTGCTGATCCGGCGGGCTATGTCAATTACTTTAGTTCTCTTACAGATTACATTATTTCTGATCTTATCCCTAAGAGAGACTCCAAGCATAGCTCGCTCCAATGCATACTTTGTCATATTCATATAATACGTGTAGTACTAAAAGCAGAACTGTTATTACGCGTCAAACGTATTGAAATGACACATACGACCATACTCATGGTTATGATCATTCAATCATCGCAGCCAATATCGATTAATTTACCCGTATATTCCGGATGTTCGGGGACTTAATAAGTGACTAAGTATTGGCGTCCGCGTTCCTTTAACATAGAAACTCCAGGCAAATGCCTGTTAATTGGAATCGACGTGAATAGGAATATGCGATAGGAATTCCAATGCAATACTAGAATCTAAGATTCTACTAAATTACTTGACTTTATGACACTTAACAATTCAACTGTTTTGGTATTCTGGTAAAAGAGCGTCGGTGGCTCAATGGTGTGGACTGTTGCCCTCCTACCGGGAGGGCTGAGGTTCAAATCCCGCAAAGTACCAATGTGTACTTTTTCCGATGCCCTTACGGTGAGGAAAACAGCGTGAGGAAACCTGCGCACGCCTGCGAAGAGATTCAAAGGTTTCGAGTGAAGTCGGCCAATCCGTACGGCACCCGCGTGGGTGAATACGGCCTATACACCATGTACGGGTAGGCTCGTGCCCTCGGTGGGGACGTGTAATAAGCTGATGATGACAAATATTAAGAGCATTTTAAATTACGGAATTGGGACCCTAGTCTGTGATAGCATCAAGTCTTCGTAAATTAGTACTCAATCCTAAATCATCAATAAATTATTGGGACACCTGAATTTCATTTAAATATGCAGTAATTGGGGCTGGTTAGATCTAGCCGGCTGGAAATTTGATGAAAGCATGTGCTCGTTGATTATGGTTATTCTGTTGTCAGATATAAACAAAAATTTAGTTACAAAGGGAGAACTTCGTGGAGCATTGAATATATTCAGCTGTAATTCTGATGATGTTAGCAATGACTTACAAAATAATTACTGGCTTATTGTCAACCAAATTTAAAAACATGTTTTTTTTATTTGATTGTTCCAGTGTTTGTAGCAATGATGAAAAAAATTCGTTTTTGAGGCACGTATGGCGTATCTACCTCTATATATACAAAATATCATTGGTTAGTAGGTCATTTAAACACGCTCTGTGTGACATTCAGTACAAAAAACTGTATCTGAAGGGCCGATTAGGTGGAGACTTGATTTAATACGTCCTTTATAATTTTGAAAGGTGTAGAAAATAAGGGTTCATGTTAAACCTCAATAAAATTTGCTCCAAATGCCATACAATTTGTACAAAATACAAACAGCGATAGCAATGAATCTAGAAAATGTTGCTCAAGCAAACATATGATTTAGTATATGAACACGGCAAGCGGCCATTTTGGCGACACGCGACCGTCGCGAAGTCTTCAAAATGGCGTCGCGTGACGTTTTATGTTGATGTAACAAATCGTATGAGGTTTTTATTTGAGCACTCTACTAGAAATTAGTCTCGTTAAATGGGATCATGTGAGTGGTATTTATGAATCGTTCGATAGATAAATCTAAAAAGAAAGCGTGCTACGTTCGCTTTAAAAAAAATATCATCGGCCTACTCCTATTCACTACTGAATATAGGCTCACCAATAGCACACCCCATAAATCTGTCCCTCGTTTATCATTGCCATTTTAAAACTATAACCTCAATAAATCTCCTAACATCATAAGTAGTTATTCTTTTCGTACGGCCGCGTTCTGGGCTAAATGGAAAGGCTTAATTATTAAAACGTACTGCAATAAAATATTTTTAACCTTTGAACGCCATGCCAACTAAAGAACTAACAAAAATCCATTATATCCCGACACAATAAGAATTATAATTCCCATTAGCCTAGAACACGGCCATGCTAAAAGTATATACTATTGCAAGGAGATTTATTGAGATTAAAGTGTTTAAATGGCAACGAAAAACGAGAGAAAAATCTAAATGGCGTGATATTAGAGAAGCCCATATTCCTGGCGTTCAAAGTGTTAATGTAACCGGTTAGCATCGTGATCCGCTACAGCCCGGCCACAGTAAATTTTGTGATTCGTATATAGCTTTATTGTAAAATCATGGACCGGCCGGATTTTTTGGTTTAAAGAAAATATAAAAAAAAAAAAAATTTTTAAAGAAAATATTAAAAAAATCAAATCTCAACTACCGGAAAACTTAAGACATTGCATCTACCGGTGAAAAGTAGAGTAAGACCCCAGCAACCCCCACAAATTTATCGCTCCATACCCTAAACACCCGATATCTATGTATATCCATGTTAATGGACAATAAAACTAAGAAATGCAAAATGTCGAAACGAATAAACCAAAATAGCAATAAATCTAGACAATGTTGCTTGAACACACATATGAGTTAACAACATTTGAGCATGACAAGTGGCTATCTTGGGGACACGCGACCTTGTAGCAGGCAACGTCTCGTGACACCACTAGTTCATTCGAAAAAAGTGTTACAGGCTTTTTTCAAGCACCATTGGTCCCGTTAAAAGGGATCGTTGAGGGAGTATTCGAGAATCGCTCGATAGTTATGCCTTGTGGGCACAGATGTATTAAAGTTGAATTGTACTATCAAAGTCATATTGTGACTAAAAGACTTTTCTCTTTTCCTCGCCCAAAGCGTTTTCTAATACGTTTCGTATTAAAAATAAATTTGTTTTTAATCAACATGGATCACACATTATACCTTATATTATCAAGTTACATTATGCTAAACAACGCACTCGTCCTTAGAAGTTGCTAGTATTCATCATCGTCAGCTCATTAAACGTCCGAGGGGCACGATCCTACCCGTAAGTGGGTGTATAGGCCTTAGTCGTCCACGCAGGCCCAGTGCGGATTGGACGACTTCACGCACAACCATTAAATTATGCCATATTTTTCGTTTCTGACATATAGTCCGCATACTAAATTTCAGCGTCGTACTACAAAAATTGCGGTATGTTCCATACAAACTTCCAACCCCCATTTTAGGGAAGTGGGGGGTGAAAACGGGACAAAAAGTAGCCTGAAACCTATTCTAGGTAACCTACTATCAACGTACCAAGTTTCAATAAAATCTACCTTAAAACTGCGAAAAATCGAATATGACACTTCCTCCCCTATTTGAAGGCTTTGGGGGTGGATTTTTGAAAAAAAAAATATGCATATTTTTTCTTTGTGACATATAATCCGCATACCAAATTTCAGCGTCGTACTACAAAAATTGCGGAATGTTCCATACAAACTTCCAACCCCCATTTTAGGGAAGTGGGGGGTGAAAACGGGACAAAAAGTATCCTTAAACCTATTCTGGGTTACCTACTATCAACATACCAAGTTTCAATGAAATCCGTTCAGCCGTTTAGGCGTGAAAGCGTAACAAACAGACAGACAGATAGAGATAAATTCACATTTATAATATTAGTATGGATTTATTTTTAATTTTTATTATTTTTCTACGTAAAATATGTACCTATATATTTACTAAGAAAAAAGGAAATAAGTATATTTATCCGTTGTTTAGTATTCATATGACTAATGCTACATATTCATATGACTAATCCTTGCGTTATGATATATAGCTTATAGCCTCTTCCGATAAATAAGCTATCTAACACTGAAATATTTTTTTTAAATCGAACCAGTAGTTCCTGAGATTAGCGCGTTCAAACAAACATACAAACAAACTCTTCAGCTTTTTAATAATAGTTTAGATTATTTTCTAGTGATTCCAGAATAGTGCAGGATCACGGTGTGTCGGTCAGACCGCGGGCAAACACCGGCTGCGCTGGATGAATGCAGAGTGCTTTAGTTCAGTGCTCGCCCCGGGATTGTACTTTGGCACGAACCCGACCGCACTGGGTTTGAGAATCGTGATTGCCTTTTTCGAGTTACATTGGGATTGGGGATACGCGTAGGTAAATACTAGTTTAGTAGGTCAATAAATGATATTTATATATTTTATATATATCATAACGCAAGCATTAGTCATATGAATACGTAGCATTAGTCATATAATACTAAACAACGGATAAATATACTTATTTCCTATTTTCTTTGTAAATATATAGGTACATATTTTACGTAGAAAAATAATAAAAAATTAATAATAAATTTAAAATAATTGAAAACTAATCAAAGGACAAACATGTCGTGTACGACAAACAAAGTCAACACTCGATAATTGTATTTTGGAATTACTAGATAATAATGATCTTTCTTTCTATGAAATTGGAGTCTGTTTGTAATATTGATATAATAATTTCGTTCTGCATCCATATGAACACGTAAATATGCAAAAATAACAATTTTCAAAACTTTTGTCTGTCGGTCTGTCTTACTGTCTGTTTGTTCTAGTAATCTCTGAAACGGCTGAATGGATTTGGACGGGACTTTTTTTGGTAGGTAGCTGATGTAATAAGGAAAGTCATAGGCTACATTTATTTAAGACAAAGATTTTAACTTTGGAAAATTAAAGCAATATTTTAACGCGTAATTTGGGTTATGTTTTGCTGCGGAATAATCTCTTATAAAGCGGGTAATACCGCGGCGAACAGCTAGTTGTTAATAAATGTTTACTTGATAATGATACATATTCGGGGAAAAAAATTAAGACCTTTTAAACTCTGAAATCTGTGTGTAACTTTTTATCAGAAAGTTAAATTCTAAATGGCTTTTATTTTCTATTGCAAATAAATGAAACGTTGCCACTTGTTATGAAATCCTGACAAACACCCTGTATATTCATTTGGCGTTAAGATGATTTACGTCTGAATTTTCAGATTTATTTTTATTCTTTGATGCTGGATCTTATCTTTTTTTTAAGTAAGCAAAGTATTTAATATTAAAATATTAACCTTCACCTTCATATTTCATCAGAACCTTCATCCAAGAACAACACAATTTTCTAGATTCACCTATAAATAAGTTTAAATCTCATGATAAACTGCACTTATGAAGCAACGGTACTTTAACTCGGGACTACTTCACTTCGCTAGTTTATCCATAAGATAAGAATTTATGATCCTTGTGTGCTCGCTTGCACATATTGTTTCAGGTGTTTGTAAACTTTTATTTAACCTTAAGTTAATAATGTGTTTTAAATCAAAATCGAATATTATTCAATTTAAGTCCATAATAATTAATAACACTTCTATTCAACCTATCACAGTCTACTGCTGGACATAGGTCTCCTCCATTTTGCGCCAGATATCCCGGTCCTCCGCTATTCTCATCCAGCTCCAGCCTCCACCAGTGACCTTTCGCAAGTCTTCGATTCATCGGGTCGGAGGGCGTCCTACGCTACGCTTGCCGAGACGCGGTCTCCACTCCAGAACTCGTCTGCTCCAACGGACGGACATTGGTTCTGCGACATACGTGACCAGCCCACTGCCACTACAACTTGCCGATCCGGGATCATTTCTTATCTTATCCCTAAGAGAGAACCCGAGCCTAGCTCGCTCCATTGTGCGTTGACTGACTTGTGAACCAATAACACTTACGAATGTCAAATTTGATTCTACCACTGAACAGACAGACTGTTGTTATTTACTAGGTTAAGTATACTATGTTGTAAAATTTGTTTATAAGTTTTAACCTCCCGATAATTACATCAAGAGGTGTTTTAAATTAATTAAACACCCAAAGTCTAAGTATGAGCACAGATAACAATGACATACGTGTTATAGTATATGCTTATCAAACGCGATCATTCATAATGTCCACCTGAATTCGGTAAAGCTTAAAAACTGCATCACCTTTCAGAACATTCTAGCGCGATAGCAATGTACAAAAGAATTCTCGCCTTAACGTTTGATGCCCCCGGGACGGAATTAAAGTGTTAAGCCCGAAGCATTGCTTTTAACGGCATACAAAGACCACAGCTGACCGGAGATGGGATATTACATTTTCAATTCAGCCACTACTGACGTATTCTACTAATTTTGTATGCAGCTTTTGGCTATAGTTGGCTAGCCCAGTAAAAGGGACTTTTACTTATTTAAAGTTTAATGGAACAAATTTAGCCCCTAGTTACGCGTGAGGCTTGAATTATGGATACTAAACAACTGCTAAATATACTTATATACACATATTATGTAAATACATATATATTATACATAGAAAACATCCAGAACAATACAAACAGATATCGTCGTATTACTGCAAAAACCGCTAATGTGCAAAATTCTCATTTTGAGAAAATTGATTTAAAGGTTAGTTCATTTCGATTGA